>MJUU01055614.1:4313-17251 GCA_002080025.1 Modiolus philippinarum | reverse complement strand
CATCAACATTCTAACCCCATAAAATACTGAGACTTCATTCCTTCTATATAACTCGTTGGATGTCCATGTTACTGGAATTGGCTTCCTATTTCGATATTTTGGTGATGAGTATTTCTTATTTTATTACTTTTGGATATTTGCTTTCCATATCATTTGATTCTAATGCTGCTGATAAGAGGTTACTCCTTGATACAAGTGTACAGCATAAACGATATTAATTGTTTTTATGCAACTTTGGAATGTTTGTATTTTGAAGATCAACTAAGGACTATCATGTCCAAGTTTAGCTGTGAATAGCCAACTCGTTTCAGAAATATTTGAATGGTCTTTCCAAATGGTACACACTGGCGGCAAATTTCAAACTTGATACAGACTTTCTGGACTTATTTTATAAAGCAACCTTCAAAAGTATTGTTCGAACTGTCCAAAGTGGTTTAAGATAAGGGTGCGTTTGAACATTTACGCAGTGACATAATATTTAGCCATTTTTGACTCTTGTGATAAAGTATGGTTTCCAGTGGCCTCCAAAATTTAGGGGAGTTCTTTAAATGTATTTCCCATTTGTTCTAGTGTTTATATAGCTCCCTACTAATGCCATTTTATGTGGTTTAGACTTTCAGGACATTTTTTTCTGAAGGATATGGTTTTTATATAGCTGTAGTTTTCAAAGTTGTTTCAAATGCAGTTCAAAATCCAACAATATTCTCAATTTGGTACTCTGGATTGGTTGCAAAAATGAATATATGATTCTTCCTAACCTTGAAGTTTAAGAGTAGAGCCTTAAATGTGTACGCCAAATGGTCTTATTTTACATATGTGCATACAAGGCGGACCTGCCAGATACCTTTTAATTAAGCAGGACATTCAAATGGCTATTTTGACTCAATTTGGCTCTTACTGGTCCAGAAAAATTTAATGGAGATAATTTTATATTCCTTTCATGGGTTCAATATTTAAAATATGTTCCTCGCTGCAGCTCATCTTACAGGAAATGCAGACTTGACATCATTATTACCGTATATCGGGCTTTTTTCGCGTGTCTAATTTTCGATATGTTCGCAGTAGGAAATCATCTGGCAATAAAGTAAAAACAACCAAATTTAGGCTTTGATGTATAAAGTCAAATATTTCTGTTAAAAGTACCTTGTGTAAGGCCCATGGTCGGTGTTTCAGCAGCAAAATTCGAATAAAATATAAAACCAATTACAGTATATGACATTCTGCAAAAGATTGTGTTCAGCGTCAAATTACTCACACTGTTGTTTCGAAATCATCACTCTTGCATGCTCAGTGAGCAATTGCTATATGGAAGACTCCATTTATATGTAATTTAGCATTAACACGAAACCAAAACACACACACAAAAAAACGTAATATTAAATTCCCTTGTATTCATTGATTGATCATTTAAAGGCAAAGGACATCAACATATTGCGCTTTCGATTTTGTTTTTTTTTTAATTATATTATCGTTGCGAAATTAACTTGACTTTTGGCTTTTTTTAATTTTAAAAGTGACGTTATAAAATATTGACAAATATGAACATTCTTTTTATGGTAGATTTCGTTAAAACAACTGAGGTGCCTTTCTAGCAAAAGTTTTAAGTTTGTAAACTACATAGAATATCTCTCTTAATCGAACAATGATATAAGCCTAGTGATTTACGAGAATGTAGGTGAAAGGCAAAGGTCAAAGTGACCAATAATACCTTGACAATTTCAGATAGCCTTTTTCAAAGAAAGCTCAAATTAGCCTCCCTTAAATATTTGAAAAAAGAAATAACACAAACTAGTTCATACGAAAGATAAACAGTTAGAATGTTGTCGGGAATTGCTCATACTGAATAACACTTACTGCTTTGCCTCTGATTTTAACGTCTAATCAGTATTCGATTGTTAATATATTTCAAGCTTGATAACAGATTTAGGATTGATCATTTTAACATACAAACTAAGGACTATAAAATATCTAAAAATAAGGGAAAAATGGTCTGAGATTTTTATTAGGTTTAAGTGTCTTTGGGTTGATTGTTATTATCTAAGGACATACCTCCAACAAAAAATGTTCCAGTACAAGTTGACTGTATGAGAGACGTTTCTGAATTAGATTTTCCAAATTCATTCAACCATTCTGTATAAAACACAGACATGCTGAACGGAAATCCAATAGTGACCATGTGGTTAAAGCAGGCACCAAGTAATACAAACCATTTTCTACAATCACATGACTTGACAGTGGATGGAACTATAGCATCCTCAGCTTCTTTTAAATGGTCTGTCCTTGAAGATAAAAGAAATATTCTGATATAGCTGTTTGTGTTTATATTTTTAATTTAGACTTTCGTCCTGTGCAAACGTTGTCATAAACCATGACCTTGCAAAAACATAGCATTTTCTCAGTAAAAATTAGAAATGAGAATGAAAACTAGAGGCTCAGATACTGAGCCTGTATCGCTCAACCTGACAAAGATGCTTTTAAGCCGTGCCTATGCTGACGACCAAATATGTTTTTCCTATAGGGTCTAATGTTAAGCTATGTTCTCTACTCACATCCATGTTTTTGTTAGATTCAATTGAAATAAGTATTTTTTGTTAATATAATTCCATTCATAACTCCAAAACAGTTAAGTTAAATTTGCTTTAATGGTTTCGGAGTAGATCATGAAAATGAAGATTTTCCCATAGGGTCCAATGTTAAACTATATTCCGTGCTGGCGGCCATGTTTTTTATCGATCAAAAAGAAATGAGCAATCTTTGTTAAGGACCTTCCATACATCATTCCTGTAAAGTGTGGTTGAATTTGCTTCAGCGGTTTCAGAGGAGAAGATGAAAATGTGATTTTCCCATAGGGTCCAATGTTAAACTATGTTCCGCGTTGGCAGCAATGTTTTTATCGGATACAAACGAAATGAGCAATCTTTGTATTATGTAAAGGACCTTCCATACATCATTCCTGTAAAGTTTGGTTGAATTTGCTACAGTGGTTTCAGAGGAAAAGATGAAAATGTGATTTTTATCATAGGGTCCAATGTTAGACCTAAGTTCCACGCTGGCGGTCATGTTTTTTATCGGATCGGTACAAAAAAGAACAGTCTTCATTGAGGACCTTCCATACATCATTCCTGTAAAGTTTGGTTGAATTTGCTTCAGTGGTTTCAGAGGAGAAGAAAATGTGATTTTCCCTTAGGGTCCAATGTTAAAATATGTTCCGCGCTGGCGACCATGTCTTTTATCGGATCCAAACGAAATGTATAATCGTTGTTGAGGACCATTAGTACATCATTCCTGTAAAGTTTGGTTGAATTTGTTTCGGCAAATTCAGAGAAGAAGATGAAAATGTGATTTTTCCCATAGGGTCCAATGTTAAACCTAAGTTACGCACTGTCGGCCATGTTTTTTTATCGGATCGGAACAAAATGAGCAAAGGACCTTCCATGCATCATTTTGTTTGGTTGAATTTGCTTCGGTGGTTTCAGAGGAGAAGATGAAAATGTGATTTTCCCATAGGGTCCAATGTTAAAATATGTTCCGCGCTGGCGGCCATGTTTTATTATCGAATCGAAACAAAAAAATGAGCAATCTTTGTAAAGGACCCTCCATGCATCATTCCTGTAAAGTTTGGTTGAATTTGCTTCGGTGGTTTCTGAGGAGAAGATTAAAATGTGATTTTCCCATAGGGTCCAATGTTAAACTATGTTCCGTGCTGGCGGCTATGCTTTTCATCAGATCTAAACGAAATGAGCAATCGTTGTTGGGGCCCTTTAGTACATTATTCTTGTAAAGATTGGTTGAATTTGCTTCAGTGGTTTCAGAGGAGAATCCGAAAATGTGATTTTCCAATAGAACAGTGTGCGGGACAAATTTGCAAAATGCATTTTACTGCAAAAGTGGCGAATTTTTTTAACAATTGAGCTTCGAAAACCATGTGATCGATTTCCATACCCCTTAAATATTATTTTTCAAAACATTTTTTTTTGGCATAGAACCCCCGCTAAGACGCTACAACTATTTTTGTGCAAATTTCCCCAAAGGAAATCCACATTTCCCTACAGGAAACTACTTTTCCTCGCAGGAAAAACATTTTTTTTCCTCATAGACTTTTCCCTAGAGAAAATAAAAGAAACATTATTTTCCTCAGAGGAAATGACAACCTCATTTTTTTTTTCCTACAGGAAAATCACAAGAAAATGTGTATCCGCGAAGGAAATTCATCTGTTTTAGATTTCCATTCAGGAATTGGGTTTTCCTTTGCGGAATTTAAATCTATGGGGTTTTCCTCAAGAGAAATTCAATGACATGTATATGTTCTAAAGGAAAATGACCATATTGAAAAAAAGTTACATTACGATCATAGAACATAACAGTAAGAACAAATATGTCAGTATTCGTAAATAAAAAATAAAAAAAAAATGAAATGAAATGAAAATAAAAACACTCGACGTTGAAAACAAAATGCCGTATTACAAAAGTAAAATACCAACTATGTTTTGAATTTTATACCTAGGTTCAGCAAATTTTATCACCACAAACCCAAAATATATTCCTGATTGACGCCGGAATAAAAATTCGTTTCTGAGGCATATAAAAGTTACACATTTCTTGTAAATTTTTACGATGCCTAACATAATCAGTCTATGTTGGTCAGCAGTATGCAAACGAATTTAAATACCTGGGTAGGCAACTACAACAGCAAACATGAAGCAAGTGTGAACAGGATTGTCTTGAAAAATTGCAGGGTATATAGAAAGTGGCACGTCTGCCAAGTAACATATCCGAACGATGACCCAACTTTAAAGTCTAATAAGAAATTTATATTGCCTCACCCAACTTGGGTATGCAAATTACCAATTTTGTCTGTCAGATCCTTGGGCATACATGTTATCATTTATGAGGCCTCAGTATTTTTCACATGCATGGAGGGGTATTGAATAGAAATGCTGGTCAATCCGAAAGTATTTCATGAGCACATGAACATTTTCGAACTCGATTATTGTCAAATTTGACAGTTATATGCAAGGCCAATACGCTGTCAATCAAACTAGGTATATAGACCCATGCCTCTCTGTGAATTTTTATCCTTTCTCTGGCCTTTTTCAAAATATACTCAAATATTGTCGACAATCGTGTGAGGTGTGTCTGGAACTTGCACTTCCTAGAAATAAAAATAATATATGCCACACTTGAACGCTTTCTGACATACAGGGTCTGTAAGTCTCGTCATGTGACTTACGTGAATTCACGATAAACAGACAATTCGGAAACGTTTCCCGCCAAAACATGACGTCAGAGTATTGTGACGTTCACATTTTTGTTCGAAACGTCATATATCTTTGTTTAAAATGTAACTTCCGGGTTCAATTTTTGATCCCGGAAGTTCCAAAATTGTACGAGACTTACAGGTCCTATTAGCAGTCGAACAATGCTGTAAATAGCCTTTTGTGCCCATTTTAGACATGTCCCCGTGTTTAGGAAGATTGAACAACCCGAACGACACCGAAACCTAAAACCGATTTTTTATTGCGAATGTAAAAACATTTGGCCTTCCAAATAACAGTTTTGCTTGGTTCTGGAGGTGCTATGCAACAAATTTTAACAAAAACCTACAAAAATTGTCAACTTCTGTCAAAATTGGATTCAAGTGGCAGGTTCATTGGCTGAATCTATATTCAAACGTATTAAGTGTATCTATATTAATTTTGTTATGATAGTGCATATAATATTTGATCCCTGAAACCCTCCCTACCCCTCAGAAAAAAGCTATTTTCGGCGTTTTTGTCACCTAAAACTGAGCCGTGACAACCGGATCTCCTTTAAACCTTTGAATGCTCTATGCATGTTAAACTCTGGGTCGAGTACAATTTTTCAATGCCAATTTACCATACATTCATCTTCAGAAAGAAATATGGTAAGCGCATTCTGCCAAAACGTAATTTTTCATTTTTTCACCTTTGATGAGAGCTGATTCCTGGGGAACTCCTCGTTTTCGATATTATTGGACACACTTACAATTTTCAGGCATTCAATATTGCTTTCAGGACAAAAAATGACTTTTCGTGGCGACATCAAGAGAAAACCAGTCAAGCACTTATTCCAACTGTCGCAAAAATTAGCAAATTCGGGATTTTTTGTCATTTTGAAATTGAAAGCGGTCTTTATTTTGCCTACTTTTTCTAGAAACAGGTTTGAAAAAAATATTTTGTTATCATAAATGATCAGAAAAAGAATACAGCTTTCTAACAAGCCCACCATCTTGTAGTTCAACAGGGTATGGAGGACCGTTGGGGCCAATTAAGTCAAACATGACCGAAATGTGTAAAAATGTATAGTTGCGTGGCATAGTATTAATAGACACCGATACATAGTATTTTTTTATTGAAAAAAATATCTCAGCAAGAAAATTCCTTCCATCAACCACACTGGAAATAAAGTACACTTTCATTGTTTTTGCAAATGTTACGATCAGGAGGCGAAAATGTCACATATCTAGACAAAACAAATAAAAGATAATTATGAAATACATGTAATATTTAGCCTTAGTTAATGTGGACTTTCTCATTAGAGCAGCACGCCATCAACATCCCCCAACCCCAACCCCCCGCCGTGTGCGAAGAAAACATGCAGAATTTTGATTTTTCATTTGTTTAAAAGACTGATGGGTGGACAAACCTAAAACAGACTTATTTATGACTATTTACACCAAGAGTGATCGATGCAGATACAAATTACAAAATAATGTATAAACGTCATGAACAAATGTACATGAAACCAGATATAACATTTGATGGCGAATTTTGACCACTTAGGATTATATAAAATTTGATCAATAAAATGTGTTCTATGTTTTTAAGTTTTCGTAGTACCAGTAAATTAAGGGAGTACGAGCCTGAGATTTCAGAAGCATTCTATATCCTCGGGTTTTATCCATTCAATCAGTGCTAAAATTTTTTGCACATGGATCACATCTTCTTGGTCATAAGTCACTTTAAAATACATAAAATAGACTGTGTATAAAATTTAAGCAACTTCCAATTATAATTTCATATATTTAAAGGCCTATAAACATCCTATGCAAATTGAAGGAAAACTCAAGAGAGATCTGTTTCCCGCCAAAATTTTGACGTCTTATATCTTAAAAATTCCTACATGGATTTTCAAAATTTTTTGCTCAAGTTGTTCCATTAGTAGTGCTCTTCAAAAGAAAAGGTCAGAATTGTAATTCTAATTTCAAAATTTCTGAGACTCGTACTCCCTTAAGTCATGATAAGGGTTCTAAATAGGGGATAAACATTTTGATATATTGTTCAATTCACTAGTGTCATCATTTTTGTTCGGTAGTGAATAGAATTATTAAAATGAAATCTATGGTTGGAGCTTTCAAACAAAATTTGTCTTAATTGTTTATTTATTTTTCTTGAATAGCAGAATTAAACTGAAAAATGAAATTGATCTTCGATTTCGTTTCAAACAGTACAAAAATATTATTTATATACTTTCTTCCATTTCAACTATGCATTATAAATTTCATTTGCATTACAAGTTTCACAAATTCATTTTTAGATCTTGGTTTATTATATTTTGTGATGCTTAAGGATGTAGTAAAGTGAGGTTTTTGCAATTTGACAAATGCATTCGGATTTCTCTGATTTTATCCAGTATTACTAAGTAAATTTTTTTTGCCACATTGCACCCAATTTTTTAGTCATCAAAGTTTTCAGAGGCTCATTTTAAGTCAGTAGGCAAGATTTTATTAGACTGTAGATTTTCCTTCCATTTGAAACAAATCAATATTGTGCCTATTCTATACTAAGGTAAAAGTCAAAGAGAGCCTTTCCCGCCATTTTTTAAAATGTGAAATATCTTAAACAAGGCCCATAACCTATTAATATTTTAGCCTAATTTATTCCTTTAACAATGCTTGTAGATTTATAAAATTTCACCTTACTACATCCTTAAGAGACACGAGTTGTTGTATAGTAACTTATTTACTTATTTATTAACTTGCAATTTCTAATGTGTATCAAAGTTTAATTTTGTTACTATATTCTTTAATGTTTTGACAATACAATTCATGCATAAAATTTATGGAGAAATTCCTGAAATATGTCCTCAAGTTAAAATAAAAAGTAGCTAAGTTACACTATGTATCAGAACTTCTTAGTAATGGACTTCTGTATGTATACATTAAATTTATGTAATTAATGTTTATTTACCTTAATACGCCCACTGCGCATTGTATCATTCGGGCAAGCGTTATCTATATACTGTAACAAAATAACGAGATACAAGAGCATGTGAGCTGTTAAAAGGGGTGAATTTAAAATCTAAAATATGACCTAAAGCACAAAAACACATGGCAAAATAAAAGAATAGAAACAATAAAAAGGTCGACCGATATATTTCGACAAATATGTCATCTACGAGTGGGTCGTGAAGAATGAAGTAGTAGTTAAAAAATAAAATATTGTTTACAGGTAAAACATCTTTGACATTGCATGTACAGTGTTTAAAAATAATGTATATGATACAGGTAAAAAATCTTTGACATTATATGTACACTATTAGCAACATTATCAACATTCCAGACACTGAAAAACATACGACATCGAGACTCATTAGTCATAGAATGATTGTTTTACGTTTAAACCCCTGGGTTTTAAAGTGCCCAGTCTAATCCTTTGTTCCAACGTACGTCTATTGTCCTGGCCTCCATGTAATTTTATTAGCACTGTTACTTGCATATCTTGTAGGCAGTGGTTAGGGAGTCTGAAATGATTGCCGACTGGGCAATCCGTATTATTACGGACAGAGCGGATGTGTTCCGCAAAGCGGTCACCAAGTAGGCGGCAGGTCTCCCCTATGTATATCTTATAACACTGCCCACATATGATAGCATATACCAGATTCTGTGTTGTGCAGGTGTATCCATTGTGTATGGTAAATGTGTTGTCAGGACCTCGAATTTCGTTGGTTTCAAGAGTATGAGGACAGGTAACACATCTCGGTCTTTTACATCCTTTAGTGCCCCTGTAATTAGCCAGCACTACTTTAGATTTTAAATTACAGCTGACTAGATGCTCGCGAAGAGATTTACCGCGACGAAAAGCCATGAGGGCACTGATTGAAAAACATCAGTCATCAAACTGTCTTCCATAACAATGCTCTTAAAATTATTCAAGAGAATGTTGCGGATGGCTATGTTGTGGGGATGGTAATTGAGAACAAGAGGTACTCTGTCACTCTGTAACTTGCGTTTTGGACGCAGAATATGTCGTCTATTCTGTTAACAAACGGATTCCGAGGCCCTGTCAACAACAGCTTTGGGATATCCCCTTGAAGTGAAGAACGATGTCATTTTGTTACACTGTATTCTGAAATCTTCTTCATCACTGCAAAGACGTCTAAGTCTTACAAATTGCGACTTAGGAATAGCATCCTTGCAGGTTTTAGGATGAGAAGAGTTGTAATTAAGGTTACAATGAGCATCAGTTGGTTTATAGAAGATCGAAGTTTCAATGCCATAGTCGGATACCCTACAGGAAATGTCTAAAAACGCCAATTCCGATTCACTTACAGTGACAGTATATTTTATGGCTGGATGGTAGGACGATACAAAGCCAATGAAATTTTGGAGTTCCTTATCAGAATTACAAGAAACACCGACATCGTTCAAGGGGATATCCAAAAGCTGTTGTTGACAGGGCCTCGGAATCCGTTTGTAAACAGAATAGACAACATATTCTGCGTCCAAAACGCAAGTCACAGAATGACAGAGTACCTCTTGTTCTCAATTACCATCCCACAACATAGCAATTCGCAACATTCTCTTGAATAATTTTAAGAGCATTGTTATGGAAGACAGTTTGATGGCTGATGTTTTTCAATCAGTGTCCCTCATGGCTTTTCGTCGCGGTAAATCTCTTCGCGAGCATCTAGTCAGCAGTAACTTAAAATCTAAAGTAGTGCTGGCTTATTACAGGGGCACTAAAGGATGTAAAAGACCAATGTGTTATCTGTCCCCATACTCTTGAAACCAACGAAATTCGAGGTCCTGACAACACATTTACCATACACAATGGATACACCTGCACAACACAGAATCTGGTATATGCTATCATATGTGGGCAGTGTCATAAGATATACATAGGGGAGACCTGCCGCCGACTTGGTGACCGCTTTGCGGAACACCTCCGCTCTGTCCATAATAATACGGATTGCCCAGTCGGCAATCATTTCAGACTCCCTAACCACTGCCCACAAGATATGCAAGTAACAGTGCTAATAAAATTACATGGAGGCCAGGACAATAGACGTACGTTGGAACAAAGGATTATATTCAGACTGGGTACTTTAAAACCCAGGGGTTTAAACGTAAAACAATCATTCTATGACTAATGAGTCTCAATGTCGTATGTTTTTCAGTGGCTGGAATGTTGATAATGTTGCTAATAGTGTACATATAATGTCAAAGATTTTTTACCTGTATCATATACATTATTTTAAACACTGTACACGCAATGTCAAAGATGTTTTACCTGTAAACAATATATTATTTTTTAAGTACTACTTCATTCTTCACGACCCACTCGTAGATGACATATTTGTCGAAATATATCGGTCAACCTTTTTATTGTTTCTATTCTTTTATTTCGCCATGTGTTTTTTGTGCTATAGGTCATATTTTAGATTTTAAATTCACCCCTTTTAACAGCTCACATACTCATGTATCACGTTTTTTTTTTGTTATTGGCCTTGAGAGCTGTTTCGCAACACATATTTCACTTTATATCTATATACTATACATGTGTTCTATTTTCAAACACCAGCTATTTTTAAACACGTGAATACATACAAAGAAAATAGAAGAATAAGCAGTTTGCAAAGTTGCAATTTTAAGGTCGTATACATGGCCATAGAAAATGATTCACAAGATAGCGTTCAGGCTTACTGACTATTTTAATCTTCAAAACGTAATATACGAAAATCTATAATTTACTTATAGGTATCAAACCAGCAATTCAACCAATCATAGTTTGAACATATGAGAAAATAGACCTTTTGAATCTAAAGATAGACTTTGTATTCTTGCACTTTTAAAACTATTCAAGGGAATCTGATCAATGATGCACCCATTTAAACATTGATATATTAGGTTTATCTCAAGACCAATGTCAATTGACCAAGTGTAATTTTAGATCACCTAAAGGAGGAGAATTCACAATGACTATTTTTGCGCAATATTGTGACGTCATGGTACGTATTTATAGGTGGCTTTCCCCGACACACCGGGAATCTCTTAGAAGGCTTTAAAGATTTAATGAAAATTTGATATAATGTAGAGCAGGTATGTGCCTTTCACGACATATATAGTCTTGACAAGGTTAAACTTAAGATAAATTGTCCAGGGAGGTTTGAAAATTCCAAATTTTAGTTAAAAATGTTAAACAAATGAATTGGTGATTTCACACCTAAAGACAAAACTAGCAAAAATTTTGAAACATGTCTTAAAAAGTTGTTAAAAGCCTAAACTGATGCATAACATGCATGTATGATGAAATAGAGGTACAGGTTGAAGTTTTAGCTAGCCGATGCCACAATTTTGGCCAAAAACAACTGTTATGTAATATTATGGTATTTTCACACTGAGAAACCACTTTTAGGCCATTTTAATGATTTTGAGCAAAACTAGTAGGGTTAACTGTGTAAAATAGTTTGAAAACATCAAATGCAGGCTGATTTTACAAAAAAATTTGTTACTGTTTTAAATATATCTTCAGTTTTTTTTCAAATTACATGTCTATCGGTGTCTCGAACAAATGCGACAACACTGACTGAGGTGCCTCATATAAAAATCTGTCTGATTTGTATATAATAATTTTTTTAAGCAGGAATGGTGTATATATATACAGTTTGATGTGAACATTACCCTCAGAAATAAAAAAAAATACCATGCTGTTTTTCTACTAAACAGTGTAAAATTGTCATTTTAGGTCCACAGACATGTCAAAACAAGAGCCCAGTCAAAATTTTATCATCCGATTTTTGGGAAATATCTTTCTACTTTGCCATACTTTTCATAAATTTGCATTTGTTTTATTATGTTATTTTCTTTAAATATTATATATTTAATCACCCTAAGGGAAATAAATACACCCGAGTAGATTTTCATTAGTTTTAATACTATCATTGTACCTATTAATATCAGGCTTTTCGGTTTACTCATAAACCTAATATTCTTCAGATGCTCAAAAAATAAACAAAACTGGTTTTTCCTTGTCTTCTTGACCTTTTTGCATTAATTTCTGCATTTAGAATACTCTTTGTATGACCACAACCAAAGCAAAGGCCATTTCAAGTACTAAAATTTACCTCAGAAGCACCTTCTCAAATTTGGGGAGGGTGACATTTTATAGCATAATTTTAATGGCATCTTTGAATATTTTCAGCTTCATTTTGATAGAGAAATACTCTAAGGGCTTAGTATTAAACATGGGATTGAAGTCATACGAATGACAAGTATTCTACTTATTCCTTTTTCCCTTTTCGATATTCATATTTCAAAAGTCCAAAATGTGTGAATAAGCATATAAAACTACTTTAACATTCATTTACTTATTTGAAAAAATCTTCTTGACATTCATTTATTTTTTCGATATTCAATTACTCATTCGATTTTCATTTACTTATTCGGGAATTTTATTTTTACTTTTTCGATATTCGTTTACTTATTCGGAAATTTTTATTTTTACTTTTTGATATTCGTTTACCTACTCGAAAAAGTCATTTTGACATTCATTTACTTTTTCGATTTTCATTTACTTATTCGATTTTCATTTACTAATTCGGAAATTTTCATCTTTACATTCCTTTACTTTTTTGATATTCATTTACTTATTCGAAAAAAGTCATTTTGACATTCATTTACTTTTTCGATATTTATT
>MJUU01055613.1:28174-46339 GCA_002080025.1 Modiolus philippinarum | reverse complement strand
TCATTAGATAGGTGTAATAAATCTTCCAGAGACACACCTAGTTTTTCCGCTATTTCCTCGAATCTTCGAATTAGTTCCTTGTAGTAATGTTGTTCTAAGTTCTTTGCGTAAAGAATAATTTTGTCGTAATACAATAAGGGTTTAAATAAAAGGTGCATTAACAAATTTGTTTTTCCAGATCCACTTGGGCCCACGGCAAGTAAGCGGAAGTAATCACTCGGCATATTTTTTGCTCCTTGTATTGTTTTAAAATTATTCGTATTAGACTTTTCTGAAAAATATACGGGAATCGTTGTCATTTTTTATAACCCGAATATTTATTAGATAAAAAATTATGAGTGTATTTCAGGTAGGAGGGTGCATAACCGTTGTGGTAAGTAATAATGTTTGACTTTTATAATAAAAAATCAGTTAAAAAGAAAATGCTTGCATATGATTTGACCAATCTAAAAAAAATAAAAACAAAGGTGTATGGTTTTTACGAAATACTTGATATTCAGGGGAAATCGTAGATTTATATTATCCTTTTAACAATATATTTGTTATAGAGAGAGTAACTGGTGACGACCTGTCAGACTTACTAGAAATGTATAGGAATCAAAAGTGTAGAACCAGAGATACACGTCAGTGTTATGTATAACTCGTGTCATGCAAGCAACGTAAAAAATGTGAGTAAAACCTACTTTTTTACTTCTGGAGTGCTTAAAGCAGAGTTTCAACCGTTGTAGAAACAAAAATCGTAAACACGTTTTTTGTCACATGCTCCTGGATAGTAGTTAACAATGGCAAAAAGCCGTAGGTTTTCAAAAAAACGTTTTTTGAAAACCTACGGCTTTTTGCCATATCAACTACTGATTGGGGCCTTTGATTCTAATATTTTACAACAATTGTAGACATTTCCAGTTATTTTAATTGTTTTTGAGGTTTTTTCAAGTGGCTTCTGTAGAATAGCAGTTGTAGGAAAATTTGCAACGTTGGATATTGTTAACTGGTCATATTTTGATATAACGTGTACCAATGAAAGGACACGGACAATCAAATGGTCTGAAAATGTATGAATCACGATATTTAGTCACATAAAACTGAGTGTAATCTTCAGGCTCCACAAAACTGATATGAGATTCAGAATTGAGTCAGTATTTTGTTATTGGTTCCAATGGTCAATTTTGCAATGATATACTGAGGAAAGAAGATACTGAAATAACTTTAACTAGATACCTAAAATACTGCTAATTTGCTTTCTGCAAATGGACGTTTTGACAACTATAATGTCAAAGTACGACATTTTCTGTAAGCGTGATAACACAATTGATCATAATTAAAATTCCAGTTCCTCAAAAAACTACATAGCAACTGAGGACAGAGATATTATGAAATATACTTATTCTCCTGCATGTGCTCATAAATTCATTATTTATTTATTTTTTGCTTGAAATAAGTCAATTTGCTAAACTTGTTGAAATCACATTACATTATTTAATGTATGTCGGCAAGTCACCGTTTAATCTTTATGGTAAAAAAGACATTTTTTGTTCTTGATACTGACTTTTCATTGGTCTGACATATTATATGTTGTATAAATTTAAGGCTCCATTGACGTTTTTTCATGCTTTTGTTGGTAAATGGTAAGCGGCTTTCTCTCTTTGAGATAGATTGCATATGCCATTAAGTTTTAATGTCAAATTTGTCATAGATTTGGAACCGCGTAAATCTGCCATAGATTTGGGATTGTTTGCTGAAGTCAGGATCTGCCATATATTTGCAATGAGTAAATCCGCCTTAGATTAGGAATTGGTGACGTCAGGATCTGCCATAGATTTTGAATCTTCAATAGATTTGGAACCCGCCATAGATTCGAGTCCTACATATTTAGTAACAATAGGGGATGTTATTTAGGACCACTCTAAAATACACTTTTTTTTTACCTTTTTGGGGCCATTTAGGGCTTGCTATATGATGTGAGGTTCCTCATTGTGTTGAAGACCGTAAGGTGACCCCTAGATGCTTTGTTTTGGGTCGTTTTAACTTGGATATGGGATGTTGTCTCCTTGACATTTACCCCATTTCCTTTCTATTTCATATTTGCAACTATATTTAGAGATCAAGCCTGCAAAGCTTCCAGAAATTTGGATGGGAACCAAATAACTCTTGGTAAAGATAAAACTGAAAATGTTACGAATGACTCATAAAATCAGTTAGCTCACATGGCTTATAAACTAGTGAGTTAATAAGTACAAATCATTCATTCAATTTCAATCTATGGATGATATGTATATGTATATATTTACCTAATGACTCGATCTGCTAATCTTAACAAAACTGTTTGTATTGCTTTATAATGCTTGTAGGTACAATTGCACGGATAACATTAGGTGATGTGATTATCTCCCTATTGGAAAGTTTTAATGTTTTTTCTCCAAATGGCAAATCTTTAACTACATTTAGGATGTAATGAAATCTAGGAACAGTTCTAACTTCCTAGCATCTATCTTCTCCCTAAGCTTTTCTTGAGCAGGAAGTTGGAGACCACAACCAACTTCTGAAATGTGTTTCCTTGTGGCAAAATATCTGTATGATGTTAATCCAGGAATTATCTGCAACAAAATATTTATTGTGCCTGTAAGTCATTAGACATCAGATATCAATTTTGGGATTTGCAATCATTGAGTCTGTCCATATGTTCAAATCATGTATTAAAACGTATTTAATATTTGCGAGTTCATTCACATTTTGTGTATTTTCCCTATGCTAGATATAGCTATAATAAAAGATATATTTTTTCTAACCAATCAAACGTCCTAAATTTCGCGGGTAATATCAAGGTCTTGTAAAAAGGTCAAGATCATATGTGTAAAAACGTTCATGAAATTGGAAACTAAATCGGAGAATCAAGCCAAGTCTTTAAACAACTTTTTCATTCTGGTAGTAAAAGGACAATAATTATAAAGATAAAGAACCAACGATAGGCACTACTGAGTATGAGAAAGGAAAGATTATTAGCATTCTCACAATGCACAGATGTACGAGAAATAAAATGCCATTTCATGCACAAGACTGGTTACCTTGCATAAATTCATGAAATAACAGGTAATAACACAAGGATTTGACTTGCAAGTTACATTTTATAGATTTTCATGAAACACTGCAAATAGTGACTCCCTGGATATAGACTTATTTAAAGACCCAAATGTTCACGAAAATAACCCTGTACCCTCGAGCCTGCACCATTCTCTTTCTAAAGAAAACTTAGAAAAGTAAGAATAATGGGTAACAGGTTTATGAAAGTCCATGGAAATCCTGTAGATAATGCATTTTTGTATATTTTCCCAAATGAAGAAATTGTCACGTTTATTTTCACAATTCGAAGGGACTAATACCCAGTCCCAAAAAGGTGAGAAAAAACACTTAATTAATTATCATGAATAATTACAAAATACAGAATGATATTTACAGACGAAGTATAAAACGATCAATTGATTGGATCAAAAAACAAATTTTAAAAAGTGTCACTGAGTGCGATTTTTTTTTTTTTTTTGGAAAAACAAATTGTCACATAGGGTGGAAGTTAGACTCGGTATCACATTCTGCTGGTATAATTTCAAGGTGCTAAAGAAAACAAATAAAGAAAGAGTTAAAGAGGCATTGCTAGGATTTAAAGAAGATTCCCCATTGAGACTTGTGAACGACATTCACAGAGTGCAAATTGTAATGTTTCCTAAGAAAATGAAGTCTCATCTTGTTTATTTTCCTACACAACTCTTAATTCATATAAATTTCAAATTGATTAAATGGAAAATAAAAGATCAATGATAAATCCTAAATATTTTGACAAAACAGTTAAAATTCAATTGTTGAATGACAAGTAAATATAAGGACTGTGAAGTATTGCATATGGAAAATTTATGAAAGTAGAAAACTACACACACAAAAAATCTTTCATAATTACTATTTTAATCTGGTTTCAGTTGGCCAAGTAGTTCAAGAGAAGATAATTTTTTTAAGGTTCTGTTCTTTGAGGGCCAATGTCTAACAATGGTTCCAGTTGGCAGCCATCTTGTGTGAAGAATGAACCTTTGAAAAAAAATTTTAAAGGTGGACATTCACTGTTAATTGTGACCAAGTTTGGCTAAATTGGTTTAGTAGTATCAAACGAGAAGATTTTTGAATATTTTCCCATAGGGCTCAATGTTAAACTTTGGTCTCAGCTTGGAGGTCATATTGGAAAGGCTACAGAACCATTGTAGAGTTGACAAAATAAGGACTATTGAAGCCAAGCTTGAGTTCAATTGACCAACTAGTTCTAAAGAATATTTTGTAATGCTTTACTATAGGGTTTAATTTCAAACTATAAACTCTGATGGCAGCCATCTTGGATAACGCAAAGACCAAAGCAAAACAATCAAAGGGCGCCCTCTAATGTATTTAGTGACCAAGTTTGATTCCATTTTTTTCAAAAATATCAAAGAAGAAGCTTTAAAATTTTCCCTTGGGGTCAAATATTAGACTTTGGCCCCCACTGGAGTTGTCTTGTATTGGGTACGGACCCAATCAACGGAATTTTAAAGGAAACTTTATAAAGATAATTGTAGCAAAGTTCAGTTTGCATTGGTACATAGTTCCAGAATTGACTATTTTTCCCATAGGGTCTAACGCTTACTTATGAATCCAGCTGAAGGTGATCTTGGATGAAGAAACACACCTGAGTGACAAAAAAGGGAACACTTAAAGGACTACTGTGGTCAAGATTAGTTTCAATTTCCCTGGTGGTTGCAGAGGAGATCTTTTAATATGACAGACGGACGACAGACACAAAGTGGTGGCAAAAGCTCACCCTGGCATAGCCAGATAAGCTAAAAAAGAAATATACCAGTAAAGGTATTTGAAGAATTGTTAATTTTGCCCATTTGAATCAATCTATTTTCCCAAATCTTCAAATTCAATATGGGTTTGTAGCTAAATATTTTCAAAAATACCTTGAGGGGGTGAATATTGTTCACCTCTAGTTGAACAACCTCAGGCGACATCAAGATTGCTCGATTTATTTATGAATGTCTTTTTAAAAGATGAACTATTATAGTAAACATGTACTGTTTAATGTATTATTCTAATTCTGTATTACATATATATTTTGTCAAACCCTTTGTATGATGTGGTTGTACAATAAAGATTGTTGTTGTTGTTGTAAACAGGAATAAAAGCCCTGTACTTGATATTGGAGTTTGTGCGTTTTTGTCACATGTACATTCACTCCATATCCTTTCATTTTTCCTAATAAATACAGTTAAATAAGATATCAGCGATGCATATTTGGCAATACTTTAGTTGACAAAATTTAGTTGGTTTACAGATGCCAAATCTGTTGACAGCAAATGGAAGCTCATAAGAGAATTAAAACTAAAGTCAGATAAAATTTTATTTCCTTTGCACATTAGCAATTTTGACACTTATAACTTATCAAAATCAAGACTTTTTGCAGCCATATGAAAAAGTTACCTTTCAAAGAGTTTTCAAGGGCCCAGATTTCTCTCATATCAAAATCACACATAAAAAATTTTGGCTTTCACTGATGATTCCATTGTTTTAAAATTTCAACTGCTTCATTTATGTTGTTTCTATTCTCATTTGCAATAATGAATGAGGCTACTAATGAATAACCAACATAGGTATTAAGACAGACAAAAAATAATGGCAGGTCATAACTGGAGGTCTTGTAGGCGGCATCTAACAGGCATATCTCCTGACCATACAACAAAAACAAAAGTCGCTGCCATTCGGTTTGATGGATAAAAAGAAATTTTGATGATTCTTCTAGACAATCATCCTCCCTATCAATAATACTATCTTACCTACAAAAAAAAAACAGAGGCTCACATGAACCTGTATAGGTCACTCTACACCATCAGTGTGTTTGGAATTTTTTTCTAATGTTTTACAAAATATGCAGACTAAGTTAATCTTGACATAGCAAATAGCAATTTTTTTTTGATTTACACTTGACATCTATTTTGACATTTAAAAGACACGAAAACTTACAAAAACAAGAGCTTTCAAGAGCCTGTATCGCTCACAAGGGCCATGGCTGACCTGGACAGTCTAAATCACCTTAATAATAAAAAATAGTAATGGTGGATTATACGATACCCCACCACGTTTCACAAAATTTCAAAGTAAAAAGGGGCATAACTCCAGGACAACGTGTACCAATGAACAATTTAGTGAGTACCAGAAAGCATTTATTACTAAACTTAGAGGTCTGCGTACTTCTGATCCTAAATCATATTGGTCTTTATTGAATAGAGGTTGTGAAAAAGTTAAAACTACAGAACAAAAAGTTGCTATGAATGTATTTTTTTAAACATTTTAAAAATTTGAATAATGTTGTAAATGATGTTGATATAGTTCAACCTGAAAATATTACTGAATATAATACTGTTATAAATGAGCCTATTAGTGATAACGAAGTAATTGGTGCAATAAAATCATTGAAAAATGATAAAGCTTGTAGTAAAGATATGATACTTAATGAATTTTTGAAGCATGCTGCTGATAAACTACTTCCTGTATATGTTCGTATATTTAATATTGTATTTGAAAGTGGTATTGTACCAGATAGCTGGTCCAAAGGTTATATTTGTCCTATATACAAAAATAAGGGAGATCCTGCAAATACAGATAATTATAGAGGTATAACAATTTTAAGTTGTTTTGGCAAATTATTTACTTGTATTCTAAATAACAGATTGTTCAATTATCTTGAATGTTTAGGCTTGTTGTGTGAAGAACAGGCTGGATTTAGAAAAGGTTATGGTACTGTTGATCACATTTTTAATTTGAAATGTCTCATTGATTTATACTTATTTAGAAGAAGAAAATTGTATTGTGCTTTTATAGACTATCGTAAAGCATTTGACTCTGTAAATAGAGTGTTGCTATGGCAAAAATTGTTACGAAATGGTATTGATGGCAAAATTCTTAAAGTAATACAGAATTTGTATGAAACTGCAAAGTCATGTGTAAGAAATGGTACTAGTTTTTCAGAATATTTTGCTTCTAATGTGGGAGTAAGACAGGGAGAAAATCTTTCTCCTCTGTTGTTTTCAATTTTTCTTAATGATCTTACAGAATTTCTGTCACATTCATATAATGGTCTTACTGATGTATGTAACATTTCTCATTTATTGTTCGATAATGATGATATTGAAGTTTATTTCAAACTGTATCTGTTGTTATATGCTGACGACACAGTTGTTTTTGCTGAGTCTGCTGCTGAACTGCAGTCTGCTTTAAATGCTATGTATTTATATTGTGAAACATGGAAACTCAAAATTAATGTTGCTAAGACCAATATTGTTATATTCTCTAAAATAGGCAATGTGAGAATACTCAGTTTTTTTTATAATAATGAACAAATAGCTTTAGTTGAAGATTTTCAATATTTAGGTACTATTTTCTCTAGAAAGGGTTCTTTTTACCAAAATAAATCTAGACTTGTTCAACAAGCTAGGAAAGCAATGTTTTATGTATTGTGTAAAGCAAGAAAACTTTGTCTGCCAATAGATATTTTATTACAACTTTTTGACACAATGGTAGCACCTATATTATTATATGGTGCAGAAGTTTGGGGTTATGAAAATAATGAAATTATTGAGTCTTTACATTTAGAATTTTGTAAGTATATATTGAAAGTTAAAAAATGTACTCCAAATTGTATTGTTTATGGAGAACTTGGTAGAATTCCTATGTCAGTATGTATAAAAGCCAGAATGGTTGGTTTTTGGCAACGAATATCAAATGGTAAAAAAGAGAAAATTTCTCGCACTTTGTATGATATATTATATAGGCTTGATGCAGGTGATGTGTATCATTCTAAATGGTTGTCATGTATAAGAAATAATTTGCTTGAATGTGGTTATTATCAATGTTGGAATGATCAAAATGTATTAGCTAATATTAATCTGTCAAAAATTGTAAAACAGTTTTTTCATAATAAATTTGTTGAAGAGTGGAAAGCGCTAATATTTAATTCACCCAAGTGTATTAATTATAGAATTTATAAATCTGAATTTGGTTTTGAGAAATATCTCTCTGTTCTTCCACCAGATTTAATATATAGTCTTATCAAATTTAGATGTGGTAGTCATAAATTGCCAATTGAGGCTGGTAGATTTTTTAGTATAGATAGATCTGAAAGAATTTGTGATCTATGTAAAAAGGAAGAAATAGGTGATGAGTTTCACTATTTGTTTAACTGTACTTTTTCTGTTCTGAAAGATATAAATTTATACCAGTTCATATATAAAATAACAGAAACATTGTTAGTTTTTCTGAGATAATGAATAGTCAAGATAAATATGTACTTATTGGATTGGCAAAATTTTGTAAAATTGTTATATCTCTATTTAATAACTAGTAATTTGCATTATCTACTTCCATCTGCATATGCTAATTCTTATATGTATATATGTTTGTTCCATATTTTACATGTGTAATGTTGTACTATTATGCCTCATGTGGGGCCTTTAGTGAAATAAAAAGTTTCAAAGTTTCAAAGTTTCAAGAACCCAAAATTATACTTGGCCTGTGTTTTGTGGTAAACAATTTACATACCAAGTTTGAAGACAGTATGTTATTTCATTCACAATTCATGAGTATGAAACCCTAAAATTTGCAAAATTTCAAAATTTCAAGGGGCATAACTCCGGAACCCCTTGGACCTCTGAACCAAAAACCCAACTTGACCTGATTGTTGTAGTAAACAAGTTACATACCAAGTTTGAAGACCTTGTGTTATTTCCTTCACAAGTTATCAGGCGGAAACCCTAAAATTCGCAAAATTTCAAAGTTTCAAGGGGCATAACTCCGGAACCCCTTGGACCTCTGAACCAAAAATAGAGCTTGACCTGAGTCTTGTGGTAAGCAACTTACAAACCAAGTTTGAAGACCTTGCGTTATTTCGTTCACAAGTTATCAGTCGGAAACCCTAAAATTTGCAAAATTTCAAAGTTTCAAGGGGCATAACTCCAGAACCCCTTGGACCTCTTAACCAAAAATCCAACTTGACCTGATTGTTTTAGTAAACAAGTTACATACCAAGTTTGAAGACCTTGTGTTATTTCCTTCACAAGTTATCAGGCGGAAACCCTAAAATTCGCAAAATTTCAAAGTTTCAAGGGGCATAACTCCAGAACCCCTTGGACCTCTGAACCCAAAATCGAACTTGACCTGAGTGTTGTAGTAAACAAGTTACATACCAAGTTTGAAGACCTGTAGAATTTCGTTCACAAGTTATCAGTTGGAAACCCTAAAATTTGTAAAATTTCAAATTTTCAAGGGCACAACTCCAGAACCCCTAGGACCTCTGAACCCAAAATCGAACTTGACCTGAGTTTTGTGGTAAACAACTTGCATACCAAGTTTGAAGATCTTGTGATATTTCGTTCACAAGTTATCAGTCGGAAACCTTCGGGGGAAGGACAGATGGACAGAAGGACAGACAGACACACGACTGAGGGTATCACATTATACCACGCCACTTTGTGTAGCGGGGTATAAAAATCATGTTTTTCAAGTATAGTTATACAGACTCTGATGTTATTTGCTTCAAAGCTAAATTATATATCCTGATGGCAACCATTTTGGACAGGGTAAAGACTTAATGGTCACTTTTTTGAAGGGAACCAACTAAGGATTTGAAAAAAAGCTTCTTCCAATTGATTTAGTAGTTTTAGCTAGAGTAGATCTTTGAATGTGTTTTCCCATCAGGTCCAATGTTAAACTTAGATCCCTGCAAGCACCAATTTAGGATGAGGTGTGGACATGCGGGACATTTCTTAAAGGGGATCACCCAGGATCTTTTTGAACAAAGTTTGGATCCATTGACCATGTAGTTTCAAAGGAGAAAATCTTTTGAATGCTTCCTACAGGGTCCAATGATAGACTATATGCGCTGATATGGTACATGGACGGACAGACGGACAGACAGACAGACAGATGGACAGACGGACGGACGGACTTTTTTTGCGGGGGGTATAATTAACGAGCTATAGCAAAATCTAGATTTTGGAGTTTTGATCTCTGTGACCTTGACCTTTGACCTGACCTTTAGTGAAATTTTCATAACGGTGTTCAGCTTTACATGATCAATACACATACCAAATATGAAAGGCCTATCACATCTGGTTCAAAAGTTATGAGCCAGGTTCAAGTTACAGACAGACAGACATACTTACAGACAGACAGGACAAAAACAATATACCCCCCGTCTAAAGATGTGGGGGCATAAAAAGGGAAAAATAATGTCCCCTCCTCTGACATAGATTTTCTTCGAAAAATTGCTTATATTAAGAACCAAGAAATTTACTTTGTATGCTCAAACTTATAAACGCATACAGGGCACTCATCAAAATGATTGTAGGAAGATTTGGCAAGTAAATTCTGATGATATGCATACTTTGTTGACAGATAGATGTAAATAACAATTTGTTATACAATATAATTATCCCCTTAAGAAATAAAATAAATACCTAAACTGTCTTTTACACATATCCATGTGGTTTCTTATGTCCTTATCTGTGGGGAAGAAACGGCGATTGGATGGCACATATTCTATTCCCTGATCTTTC
This sequence comes from Modiolus philippinarum, assembly GCA_002080025.1. Classification (NCBI taxonomy): domain Eukaryota; kingdom Metazoa; phylum Mollusca; class Bivalvia; order Mytilida; family Modiolidae; genus Modiolus; species Modiolus philippinarum. The sequence goes on along the minus strand of MJUU01055613.1, from coordinate 35,717 downwards.
ACAAATATCCTAAGATGTTGCTTCATCTCCGAAACTTTAGTTAACCCGTCACTGACAAGTTCTTTATTCACTAAAGGACCAACAGGAAGACACAGCAAACTGAAAGTACGGGAAAATCTGTCAAACTTAACTTGATATTTAATAACTGTAAATTTGCATATAAATTAGTTGATCCTAAATGGACAATGTTAATATTAAATTTCGGTTTTTTGGGGGGTTTTTTGCAGGAATATGTGTCATTTAATATCACAAAACTGGATGTTGAAATAGAAATATAATATCATTCAATTGATGAATAAATGATCGTACATTTATTATCCCATGTTGTATTTTCCAATGCTGTTTTTGTGTATGTTTTATCTACTTATTAATCAGTATTGAATATTTCTGACAGAAAGAGTTGTTTGCAGTAACACCTGCTGCTGAAGCACCATGCCTCTATTAGCTACCGAAAGTTGCAATTGGTATTAAAGCTGCTATTTTTTTTTTAAATCTCCAATGGGGTTTTCTTAGTAGTATTCAAATTTGCATATTAAGGCTGCAATGAAAAAATTGTTTGTTGGGCGTTTGCCTACACTACCTAACATTGAGGGGTGGGGGTGAAGTTGTTACATGTATCAGTGTAATTATAATAACATTCAACTGTATCAGAAGGGTGTTTTTGTTGCGTTAAATTAATTCTTTTTTGCTTTGATAGATATTATTAAATATAGTTTTCAAAATTGTTTCCCATTGATTACGACAATTTCTCACATCGAGATAGTTAAATTTTTTACAGTTAAAGCCCAAGGTTTACCATGGGCTTTATGTGAAAATTTAACTATCTAGATGTGAGAAATTGCCGTAATCCACACGAAACAATGTTAAAAATTGTTTCTCAAATGAATCCAACTGTAGACTGCAAGCCCCCCTTTTCCTCCGTCATACTCATTTCACCTTTAGGCATACTGTTTGTAATATCGGACTGTTATATGTTAGTTATGTAAAACATGCATAACATACCTTTTCTGTCTTTTATTCATGATGCACATCATTTTACAAGTAAAACTTACCAGTATCACTGGCGTTCCACAAAATGCCCTTGGAGATTGTTTATCATGACGTCACAAGTGAAAGAATGTTTGAATCAGTATCGGGGTAGTTTCTGCATCTTAATTAGGGCCTGTTTTTATTTCAACATGTTCAATTTATACTGTACATGCTGTATTGAATTTTGGTTAATATTCATCTGCAGATGTACTTGTAACATCCGATATACAACTCAGTTCTTGTCTTCAAACTATCAGTACTCACATGCATTTTGAGGGATAGTAATAGCCAATCAGAAACTGAGAACAACTTGACCACATGTTGAATATCACTTTTTTCTAACATCGTTTGAAAAGTGTGAAAATGTCAAAAGAATTAGAGAAATCATATTTTCATCTCTGCACACGTTTCAAACTTTCTAGTCCTCTTCGTGGGAACGCAGAGGTCAGCCATTTTATGCAAATTACTGTATCAAAGAAACACCTCAATTATTGAAGTAGGGGAAAGGTGCCAATCTTCGGACAGTTTTATCTAAACGCAACCTTTATGGACTGGTTCCCGCTCTAACTGGTATTAACAGAGCCTGATCCTGATCCTACGGTCGTAGAGACACAACTTGTCTCTTGGTGCTGTTGTTAATAGTCGCATGCTGACTTCTCTGTAATTTCTCTGTATGCTGAGTTTGGTGTGGTGTAGGTTCAGGATCGGGGTTTTTTGTCTGGACTGCATATCTCCTGAAAGCGTCCAGTGCTGTCTATGTAGTCTGCTACAAATGATCGTATTGTTGCGTGATGCTTGTTTTCCTTTGTGAGCAGAAGGGAAAGTGATGGTTTTGAGCCTGATGTTAGTTCTCTGATGTTGTTGAGCAGCTCGATCCTTTCTGCTTGGTATCTTCTACAGTGAAGTAGGTAGTGTTCTGATGTTTCCACTTCTCCACATTCACATAATGGCGAGAGGGCCACACCTATCTGGTGTCTGTATTTATTTAAATGGCTATAACCTGTTCTAAGCTCTGTTATTATTCTGCCGGTTGTTTGATTTGGGTGGTCAAGGCAGCAAGTGGTGTTCACTACAGGTACCAGCTCATATAGATGTCTTCCTGAGTCTGTAATGTGCCATCTATTTTGCCATTTCGTTGTTGTTGACTGTTTCACTGCATTCTGAACATCAGCCTTAGTGATGGTGTTATATTCACTATTAAGCGTCCTAGCTTCCTCCGCTGCTTCCTTGGCTAGTTTATCGGCTATCTCGTTCCCGGCTATATTAGCATGGCCTGGGACCCAAGATACTGCTGTCTCTATGCCAATTCTCAGCAAGGATGCTATGCCCTCTTTTATATCTCTTATCAAATCTATGTAGTTTGTCGATTTCCACTGTAGGGCGAATATACCAACTGCTGTTGGGCTATCTGACAGTATCTTCAAGCTTTTATACTGACTTGTCATGTTGGTAATGCAGTATTCGATCACTGTCAGAATAGCTGCCAGCTCTCCAAGCAGGATGGATCCTCTGTTTGCTACTGGCCTTTTCAGTGGTATCAAATCTTCATTGTGAGGATAGATAACTGCTCCTGCTCCACATGGGCCAGGGTTACCTTGACAGGAACAATCTGTAAAGGATATAATAGTATCCGTACCTGTACTCTCTAGGAGTTCACCAATGACCTCCATACATTGGGCTGTTTGTTCTTGTGTTCGACTCTTGGAACTGCCAAGTCGACTCCAATATAAAGGCTTGCTTTGGGTCAAACAGTTACTTCCTGGAGAGAAGATATATACTGGTTCTAACAGTGTTATATCCACCCCCGTTTCCCTATACATGTCTGCTGATTGTGTTAAGGCCTTGCCAAAGGGAGATTCAAACTGTTCTAAAGTGTCGTTGTTTCTGAATTGATCTAATTGCTGTTTAATAGGTTCAGTGATGGCTTTAGACTGTATTTTTGCTATTTCTCGGACTGCCATTTGTTCTATTCTGAGATCTATAGGTATCACATTAGCCTCTACTTCCATTGCTTCTCTGTTTGCTGTTCCTGGAAGGCCTATGCATATTGACAGTCCTTTCCGTTGTATTCTGTCTAATTTCTTAAAGTTATCTACTGATGTACTATTATTGACCTGACTAAGCTGTTATACACTTTAATTAGTTTCTGTCTCGAGATTGCATTGAGTCCTTTTATTTCTCTTAATACATGTATGGAGTTGTTTGCTTTTCTTTCTGTTTGCTGAATATGGTCATCAAATTTAAGCTGTTCATCTAAGATGACTCCCAGTAGTTTTGGTGTCTTACTGTATTGAAATGTGTGCAGACCTGCTTTTAATTCTTTTTGTTCTTCACTGATCTTTACCTTGGAGAAAATACACGTTTCACACTTGTCGATGTTCACATTGATTCTCCATTTGCATGTCCAATTCATAACTTGCGTGACATCCATGGTCATTCTCTGTTTAACTTCATCCAGGTTCTCTCCACTATGCCATACAGTACCATCATCTGCAAACTTGCAGTTATCTCCCTTTATCTCCTCCATCATATCTTTGATGTATATATTGAATAGTGTAGGAGATAGAACAGACCCCTGCGGCAGTCCAATCTTGGTCTCAAAATCTGGGCCTTGGAAATCGCCAAGTATACATCTTGCTATTCTGTTGGTGAGAAAGCTGTTTATCCAACTGCAGGTCTTACCTCCAATACCAACATTATGCAGTTTCACCTATAAGCCCTCTCGCCATATGGAATCATATGCCTTTTCAAGGTCTACAAGCCATGCAAGTGTGACCTCTCCCTGGTTAAATCCATTGGTGATTGCCTGTGTCAGCCGTAGTAGGGCATTTACTGTTGAATGATTTTTTCTAAAGCCCTCTTGCTTGTCATCTATTAGTTTATGGCCCTCAACAAATGCTACTATACGATCTAGAATGATTCTTTCCATAAGCTTGCATAGGATACAAGTGAGACTAATAGGTCTGTAAGACGAAGCACTGTAATAGTTTGGTTTTCCAGATTTCCTTAGAAATTTATTCTGGCCTTTTTCCATTCAGATGGTAATTGTCCTGTGTTCCAGATGATATTCATCAGGACTGTAATGGCAGCTATAAAGTTATCTCCTGCATGCTTGAAGAATTCTGCGTAGTGCTCATCTGGTCCTGGTGATATACCAGATCGATGTCTGTAGACAGCCGCTTCTACATCGTCTTCACTTATGTCTCTATTCATGCCCTCATGCTCTTCTTCATACGTGGAGGTGCCCATACTTTCTTCTTTTAGTTTTCCATATTCTTCTGATATTTTGTCATAGAATGCCTGGTCAAAAGCATTTACATTCAGGTGACTTCCACCAAAGAAAACTTTCTGTAAAATATCTGCCTTAGATGGATTATCAAATGCTGGTTTTTTATCTCCATCAATTAGTGGGAGTATTGATCTATCATCAGTTTTCCTTGTCATTTTCTTGAAAGTATCCCAGAAGTCTTTTGAGTTGCTTGCACTGTTGAATTCCTGAACGAGCTTATCACTCCAGTTTTGTTGTGCTTCATTTTTTGCCAGGTCAAACTTGCTTTCAGCATCTATTGGTCTCTCTTTGTTCTGAAGTGTGCTTCTCATTTGGAATTGTTTCTTACAATAGTTCAGATGTTTCTTTGCTGCGCTAACATCTCCATTCCACCAACAAGGCCTTTGGTGTTTCTTCTGTTTAATAGTTTTATAAGGAACTGGTTCCTGCCTTGTTTCATTTATTATAGCTGCAAACGATTTGTATACTTCCTCAACATTGGTCTCATTGTTCTTGCGTTGTTTCAGCCATTCTTTTCTGTTTGTTCTTTCCATGTCTTCCAGTTGACCTTATCTAATTTCAAGAATTGTTTGTTCTTATCAAAGCTATTGTTCGTACAAACTTCGATTTCAGCCATGACACTTACGTGTTCAGATTTAATGGACTCATGAGTGAGGGTGTCACAACTTCTCAGATATTTTTGAAATGAGGTCTCTATCAGAAATAAGTCGATAACTGATGGTGAGTTTCTTCTCGTCTGTTGGCCATCATTGATACATATCATGTTTTTCTTTGTTATAAGTTGTTCTACTAATTCTCCACTTTTGTTGGTCTTCTTATTATTCCATTCTTGGCTTGTTGCATTCAGATCGCCTGCAATCATTAAGGGGAACTTGTTCTTCACTTTGTATATATTTGCACATAATTTCTCCATTTGGTCGTGCTTTTCAGGTGGGATATATGGGCACAATAAGCTGAATCTTATGCCCTTGTCTGTTGTGATGTCCACTCCCACAGATTCATAATCTGGACTGTCATATTCAGTGTTAAGTGCTGCTACAAAGTTCCCAGCATTTTCATTAACACAGATGGCTACTCCTCCTCCTTTTCTGTCCTGTCTTGGTCTATCAAAAACTCTCCACAGAGGCTATGGTATTACCTATAGAAACATCAGGTAGTAAACGGTCTTTTACCAACAATCATTCGGATTGGTTATCTTCGGTATATCTTAATTTTAGAGTCAAATTCACGGAAGAGAAGTAGTGAATTCTCGGACATGAAGAGGGTAAACTCGGACATGAAGAGGGTAAACTCGGACAACGGAGTTTAAACTTTGGACAGGTTTTTCATAGTAGTTTATAATTTCGGACACTTATCTTCCAAATATGGGTCCGCTTCGGAAAAAAATAATAAGTGTTTCGAAACGTGATTATAACTCATTTCGTATTAGAAAATAACTTTAAAGACTGGACGGATCGTGACAGCTGTGCTGTTGTGGCCTCGAGGCACTGCCTCGAGGATGCCATCTACCTGGGACTAATGATATCAAATAGACATATTATTCCCAGTTTCAGCCAAGTAACTAGTATTTTGAAACAACATTGGAATTTACATTATATGAAGATAGTTTCTACCTTGTGTAACAGCTTTGCCCTTAGCTGGATTTTAATCTACTCTAGGTTAATTTATTTTGGCATTTGTGTCTAGCCTAATATTTTTTTATGTATTCCCGATTTTTTTGCTTTGTGTGCCACTGATATGAGATTGCTCAGTTGTCGGTTACAATACCGACGATCAAAGTCGTTCTATGAAAGTACAAACTAATGCAATATTTACTCATCAACATTAGATAAAGTAGGTTTATCATCAATAGTACTAAATGTTTTAAGCTGTAGTGGACTTCGGGTTTTGTACTCTCGGCTGCCACACTGTTATTTTTAACCTCACCACTGCATGGCGTTTTCTACTGCGCCGATACCAAGTCCACTGTCCCGAGTTTCTATCGTTGTTAACGTTTCTATTTTGTCTTATTTCCGTTTTCCTATGTAGTTTCTTGTCAGATTGTAGGATGTAATTGTAATTTTCAGCTATTGTAGATGTTTCCAGTTATCTCTTTTATCAAATTCCAGATATCTATCTAATATTTGGTGCGTAAGCATAAGTTACCAGAATACACAATTACAGAAGTTACATAATGAACTAAATTGTTTTATGCTGTACACTTGTTTTCAGGTCTTACCTCCCATCAGCAGCATTATAATCAAATAATGTGGAAAGCCATAATTCATATAGATTAAATTTGACTTTTGTCCCGGTTCACTGATTTATTTTTCACAAAGTTTTCTGGAAAAGTTTCCCAAACTTTTAAAATTTGGTATGACTGTTGAGTTCCGGGCCACTGATTTTTGATGGAGTTATAAACGTTATACTTGAATAGAAGTTTCTCGGACTTTTTTCCGTATTGTTACAGATACTGATCATGTATTTAGTGTGTGGATTTACCAATTAAGTTTGATTTTTTTCTTCTCCATCGATTTTCACCGAGGGAGACTTTTGGTTTTAACTCTGTCTGTACATCTTTTTTTTATATTCGCATAATTTTGGGGTTATCAATATATTATGCCAGTAGGGGACTGTTATACTTACAGAATGTTTGTTTTGTCTCATTCAAATTACATTTACATCCAAATAATTAATTAACCATTTTAAGCGCACCATATAATGTAAAACAGGTCAAGTTTTATATAATTCTATATTAGTAACAATAAGTTCATTTAACTATATATATTATTCATCTGTAACTTATACGTATCTACCGATAAATTTCATGTCTATATATAAGAAAAATCTCTGCAATATGAAAAAGTGTAAAATGAAAAGAAATCTATTGGACGGCTATTTCATGCATGGAGCTAGAGGTTACTTTTTGGAACTGCAGCCTTTTGTCCTCATACGTTCAGCTTTCTGTAGTTCCTTTTTTGTTTTCTTTTCGAGCGCCAACCGTTTCTCCTGTACGACCTCGACACTTGTTAATAAGCGACGACTTGTATTCCTTGTTTTATTTGTAGCCTTTGTTTTCATTTCGACCTTTTTAGGTAGGAAAAGATTTTCAATTTCAGTATTCCAGAAAGACTGTGTGTCACCACTTGGTCCTACTGAAGATGTTTCTACCTCTTGAACTATATCAATTTTGCCATCAGTGATCAGGTTTAACAAAAGTAGGGGGTCATCAATGTCAGAAATGAT
>MJUU01055611.1:45919-88628 GCA_002080025.1 Modiolus philippinarum | reverse complement strand
ACTGGTATTTTTTTTTTAATGCTAAATGAATGCTCTAAATGAGAGCATGCTACAATATCCTGGTGGAAAGTTATGAATGGGTGAAAATCTTGCAAATGTTACTATTGTTGCCTATGGAAAAAGAAACTGTACCGTGCTACATGTATCTTTAGGTAAAAATGCAAGATTGCCATATATTAACATGGTATCATTCAATCCTACCTTTTTATGCTCAGTTTATGGATTTTACTGATTCATTGAAGAATATAAATCAAAATATCAAATGAGAGCTTAGAATTCAGGAAAAATTGCTGACTCAGCAAATTTTGACTTTTTGGGTATTCTTGTATAGTTTTGACTGCTGGGTATAGCAGAATCAGTCAATGAGCGTTATACTGGATGAAATTTGTCAAAAAATATTTGTTTTTACTTTTGGCAATGATTTGGTGCATTATATATGCTAATATGTTTGAAGCGAGAAGTGAAGTAGGGGTCAACTTTATTCGCAAATATGACAAATGACAGAATTTAAATTTTTTTTCAAAATTTTCCTTCAGGTTGAAAAGTTAAGGTATATATAGGCTTAAAATGTGGATTACAATCCACTTTTTCTAATTTTATTAAACAAAATGCATTAAAATGACAAATTTTATTTTACATTTTGAAATCTGATATATAAGTTGATGCCATGTTTAAATAAATAAAAGACTTATTTCTCTTTTTATAAAGATGAAGAGTTCATTTCATAAGATTGGTACATGTATTAATCAGTCCATGGGGGTCAGTTTAACTTATCGCACTGCTGACTTAGTACCAAATTTGCACTCATAGTACATTAACAAGGAGATAACTGCAAGTAAATCAGATATCCACCCAATTAAAAGCATTATTACATCATTCAAATCTGATTCCTGGCCATTTGGAATTCCTGACCAATTTAAGGCATACTGTAAACTATGGAGTGGTCATTTGTTTGGAAACATTGAATTTCAATGTAAACAATCATTGCTAAATTTGGCCTTTTTTAAGTAAAATCTCCAAAATGATAAGAGATAGATGATTAAATAAATTGAAGAAAATGTTATACCTTTGAGATCTACATTAAATTCATTGGATCCAACACTTTTGGATCGTAGGTTTGGACCTACATGTATGGCTTGAAAACCATTTCTCGAGGTCAGATTTTAGGGTTTTTTGCTTTTTTCTCAAAAACTATTAAAGATATAATGAAACTATATACAGGAAAAAATGTTCAGTACAATATGGCTAACAAAATGAGGCCAAGGTCAAAGGTTGAAAGTCCTTAGCAACAACAGTATTTGTCATGAAAGTCCCTACCAACCGTTCCACAAATCATTATAATGTTGTAAAGAGGAAAAAATGACATTGCTCACCAGAAGTGACTTTTCTGTCCTTAGCAACAAACTATTTATCGAAAAGGTCCTTAGCAACCACTAAACAAAAGCCTAAATCAGTTCACAACTTTTACTTGCATCACATTTTTGACATAAATAGATAACAAAATCAAACTCTTAACATGAAATCATGGTGAAAACTGGTGAAAGACCTTGCAATTGTTCTCTGAACAATTGACTTTTTAATTTTTGTTGCGTTTCTTATTCCGCTTTCTTTCTTTATTCTCGTCCGGATGAACTTGTCCGAACCAGATCTCAGTGACTATTTGACCTAGAATTTAAAACTTTGTAGGATCATGGCCCCATATATATAGTTGTGCCTAAAACAAAAATTTTTGTAAAGGGGGTTTATTAAGGGTACATTTGGGGGACTCAAAAAGGGGTGGAGTCTGCAATGTTAACCCTATGGGAAAATGAAATTTTGGATATTTTTCACCCTATTTCTAACTGCATCTCAAAAACTTTTAATACTAGCTTCATGAAACTCCCTCCATAGGAAAGGTATTTGTAATGTAAGAAAGTATTCTATAGCATTGGAACTTTCAAAATAATTTCGGTTGTCATGGAAACCAAACAAAAAATGGAGATTTTGAGAAAACAGTAGTTTATTCTAATGATTATATTTTGATTACAGCAATACATTTCACATATGTTATAAGGGGAATCCCTGTCCAAATTTTCTTTGGAAAGAGGCCTGAAATTTGGTGTAATTAACAAAAGAGCATTTGGTTGCCATGGAAACAACACAGGAGACTTATTGTTGTGAAAAATCAGGTTTTCTGATAAAAAGAACGAATTTTGAGAAATATGTATTACATAGCTTATAAGGGGAACCCCTGCCCAATTTTTTGGGGGGGAAAGTTTCTGAAATTGGGTGTAATGGACAAAAGAGCACTTGTTTGCCTTAGAAAGAAAAACAGAAACGTATTTTTTTGGTTGAAAATTGAGTTTTCTGATAAAAAAAAGGAATTTTGAGAAATATGTATTACATAGGTTATAAGGGGAACCCCTGCCCAAATTTTCTTTGGAAAGAGGTCTGAAATTGGGTGTAATGGACAAAAGAGCATTTTCTTGCCATGGAAACAAAACCAGAGACTTATTTTTGTGAAAATCATGTTTTATGATAAAAAAGAAGGGAATTAGCTTGTAAGGGAACCCCTGCCCAAATTTTTTTTGGAAAGGGTCTGACATTGGGTGTAATAGACAAAAGAGCTCTTGTTTGCCATAAAAACGAAAACAGAAATGTATTTTTTTTGGTTGAAAATTGAGTTTTCTGATCAAAAAAAGGAATTTTGAGAAATAAGAATTACATAGGTTATAAGGGGAACCCCTGCGCAAATTTTCTTTGGAAAGAGGTCTAAAATAGGGTGTAATGGACAAAAGAGCATTTGGTTGCCATGGAAACATAACCAGAAACTTATTTTTGTGAAAAATCAGGTTTTATGATAAAAAAGAAGGAATTTTGAGAAATATGTATTACATAGCCTATAAGGGGAACTCCTGCCCAATTTTTTGGGAAAGGGTCTGAAATTGGATGTAATGGACAAAAGAGCACTTGTTTGTCATGGAAACATCACCATAAACATATTTTTTTGTAGAAAAATTGAGTTTTCTGATAAAAAATAGGAATTTTGAGAAATATGTTGTACATATATTATAAGGGGGAACCCTGCCCAATTTTTTTTCTTGAGAGAGTCTGGTAATGCCTTGAAATCTGATATGGGAGTTCGTTTGGGAGACTTTTGTGTTTCGCTTGCGAACACAATTATCACTTGTTATTATTATTATTATTAAGTCTTCCAAACGAAGTTTGGGGATACTTATTGTTTTTACTCAATTCTTATTATTATTAAGTCTGCCAAACGAAGTTTGGGGAGACTTATTGTTTTTACTCAATTCTTATTATTATGTCGCCCCAGACATAGTCGGGGAGACATATTGTTATTGTTCCGTTTCTTTGTTATTATTTTTATTATTACGCTTTCTTATTATGTCGCCCCAGACGTAGTCGGGACGACATATTGTTTTTGGTCCGTTTCTCTACTATTATTATTATTATTATTCATTATTATTGTTTCTTTCTTCCACCTCTTTTTGTCCGGCTTATATCTCAATGATGCCAGGACAGAAATCATTCATATTTGGTACAAAGTTGGATCACTACCTGAAGGGGTCCGTTTCTCTATTATTATTATTATGGCTCCCAAACGAAGTTTGTGGAGACATATTGTTTTTGCTCTGTTTCTTATTATTATTATTATTATTCTCCTTTCCCTGCTTTCCGCACAAATATTTGTCCGGAGTTTTTCTCAGAGATGGTGAGTGCTAGGGTATTGAATCTTGGTAGGAAGTTGGAACACCATCTGAAGTTGTGCATATTGTCAGGAAATTTTCAAAATGGCGCTGATTGCCATGGAAACCGAAAAAAGGCGGGAAAATTAAAAGTGCTCCGATTTGGATGAAAATCGACATAAAGCTTGCCTATGATGTGTGGAATTGAATTCTGGTATCCGAATTTCCAAAATGGCGACCGTTGCCATGGAAACCGAAAAAAGGCGGGAAAATTAAAAGTGCTCCGATTTGGATGAAAATTGACACAGAGGTTGCTTATGATGTTTGGAATTGAATTCTGGTGACAGAATTTCAAAAATGGCGACCGTTGCCATGGAAACAGAAGAAAGGCGGGAAAATTAAAAGTGCTCCTATTTGGATGAAAATCGATACAGAGGTTGCCTATGATGTGTGGAATTGAATTCTGGTGTCAGAATTTCCAAAATGGCGACCGTTGGCATGGAAACTGAAAAAAGGCGGGAAAATTAAAAGTGCTCCAATTTGGATGAAAATCAACACAAAAGTTGTCTATGATGTGTGGAATTGAATTCTGGTCGCCAAGACTTCAAACTGTCGTCCGTTGCCATGGAAACGGAAAAAGGCGGGAAAATTAAAAGTGCTCCGATTTGGATGAAAATTTACACAGATGTTGCCTATCATTATTTACTTTGAAATCTAGGTCCATGGGAGGTTTGGGAGCCATTCTATGATCCACAAGATCATAATCACATCTTGTTATTATTATTATTATTCCGCTTTCTTTCTTCCAATGATTTTTGTCCGGCTTCCTTCTCAGAGATGCCTGGACATAATTCATTCATATTTAGTACAAAGTTGGATCACCTTATGAAGTTGTGCCTCCACCAAAAAAAATTTTCAGAATGTCTGCCATTTTCAAGATGGCTGCCCAGTTACGTCAGTGTTTTTCGTATGTCGGATTTCCATAAAAAGCATCAAATCTCAAACATGCCTTGACAGATTTCATTCATATTTGGCAAATAGTTTAATCACTATTAGAAGATGGGCATGCAGCAAAAAAAATTCAAAATGGCCGATATTTCCAAGATGGCTGCCAAAATACGTAATATTTCAACTTTGTCCGATTTCAACGAAATTTGATTTCTAGGTTGATTTTGACGCTGCGAACAAGATGGAAGCATCAAATTGTCTGCAAGGGGCGACATCAGCTATTGCTTGCAATTGCAAATCTAGTATTGTTATTGCTTTTCTCTTTTATTTTCTTCCAATGATTTTGTCCGACTTTTTTCTCAAAGATGCCTGGACAGAATTCATTCATACTTGGTACAAAGTTGAACCACCATGAGAAGATGTGCATGCACTAACAAAAATTTTCAAAATGGCTGCCATTTTCAAGATGGCCGTCATTTTACGTCAAAATATTGAGGATTCAATAAATCAGGAACTGCTTGGCAGAATTTGTTCATATTTTATATTAATGTTTAATAAGATGAAAGGAAGGAATTCATGCAAAAAAAATTTGCAAAATGTCCGCCATATTCAAGATGGCCGCCAATATATGTAAAAATTTCAACATTGTCCGATTTCAACGAAAATTGATTTCTAGGTAGATTTTGACACTACAAACAGTACGGAATCATCGACTTGGGCGTCTGGGGCGACATCAGCTATTGCTTGCAATTGCAAATCTAGTATTGTTATTGCTTTTCTCTTTTATTTTCTTCCAATGATTTTTGTCCGGCTTCGTTCTCAAAGATGCCTGGACAGAATTCATTCATACTTGGCACAAAGTTAAACACCATGAGAAGATGTGCATGCACTAACAAAAATTTTCAAAATGGCTGCCATTTTCAAGATGGCCGCAATTTTACGTCAAAATATTGAGGGTTCAATAAATCAGGAACTGAATGGCAGAATTTGTTCATATTTTGTATTAATGTTTAATAAGATGAGAGGAAGGAATTCATGCAAAAAATTTTGCAAAATGTCCGCCGTATTCAAGATGGCCGCCAAAATACGTCAAAATTTCAACATTGTCCGATTTCAACGAAAATTGATTTCTAGGTAGATTTTGACGCTGCGAACAAGATTGAATCATCGACTTGGACGTCTGGGGCGACATCAGCTTTTGCTTGCAATTGCAAATCTAGTTATTATTATTTTACTTCCAATAAATTTTGTCCACGCGAGTTCTCAGCGTTGCCTGAACAGAATCACTTGATACTTGGCACACAGTTGGAACAACATGTGAAGTTATGCCTAACGGTGAAATTTTTTTTCAAAATGACCGCCATTATCAAGATGGCCGCCATTTTACGTGAAAATTTCAACTTTGTCCAATTTCAACGAAAATTGATTTGAAGGCAGATTTTGACGCAGCGAACAAGATGGAATCATCGAATTGGCTGCCAAGGGCGACATCAGCTATTGCTCGCAATTGCAAATCTGGTTCTTTTTGTTCTTCTTCTTGTCTTTTCGCCTCAAAATTTGTCCACGCATTTTCTCAGAGACTACTGCTCGGATCTTGACCAAACTTCATGGGTTGATGGACCCCCATGTGAGGATTTGCAAACCAGTCTTGGAATTTTCAAAATGGCACCGGTTGCCATTGAAACGGCAAAAAAGGCGGGAAAATTAAAGAGCTCCGAATTGGATGAAAATTTACAGGAAGGTTGCTTAGGACATGGGGAATAAGTTTCTGGTGTCCAAGACTTCAAAATGGCACCCGTTGCCATGGAAACGGCAAAAAAGGTGGAAAAATCAAAGTACTCAGAATTGGATGAAAATGTATAGGAAGGTTGTTTAAGACATGAGTAATTGGTTTCTGGTCTCCAAGACTTCGAAATGGCATCCGTTGCCATGGAAACAGAAAAAAGGCGGGAAAATTGAAAATGCTAAGAATTGAATTAAAATCAACAGACAGGTTGCCTACGATGTGTGGAAGTGATTTTTAGCCTCGATTTCTGATTTTGGAGTTCGCTTGGGAGACTTTTGTATCAGCATCCTGATACAGTTATAAATTTTTATTATTTAAGTCGCCCAAACAAAGTTTGGCGACTTCTTGTGTTTGCACCGTTTCTTCTGATTATTATTTTTTCCGCCTCAAAAATCATCTTGTCAAACCATATTCTCAGAGATCACTTGCCCAATCATGATCAAACTTCCCAGGTAGATACATCAACGCCCAAAGATGTGCACTTGGGTGTTGAAATTTTCCAAATGACCACTATCATTAGTCACTTAGAACTTTGACCCGAAATCTTATTATTGAATTAACTCGGAAACTGTAACAGATAGCTAATACAATGTAGTGACAAAAATGTTAGTTAGGTCATGACCGACATTTGTTACGATCCAAACTCTATGGTCAACCGTTCAGGAGTTATGCCCTTAAAAATTTCATCATATCTTTTAAGTATGTTTTTCTCGAAAACGGTAAGAGATAGAAAAATAAAACCTTTTCCATTCATCTTAGGTGATATGTGTTACATTTAAAAATGCCAAGGTCAAAGGTCATTGGTCACTTTGAACTTTGACCTCTGATGTTGTCATTTGATTAACTCAAAACTATAATAGATAGCTGATAGCATGTAATGGCAAAAACGTGTATCTTGTTAAGATCTACATTTGATACATTGGGTCCAAAATTATTGGACCAACCGTTTTTGGCCTATGGACCAAAACCCGATTTTCGGGTTTATTGCTTATAGCTCAAATACCATTGAAGATACAAATGGACATTCAATACAAACATGTTAAGGAAGATGTAACCTTCAAATGGAGGTCAAGGTCAAAGTTCAAGATCATGACTAAAGGCTTTAATTTACATAAAAGTCTCAATAAATGTACATATTAAGCTTAATTTGTTGATCAATGATGAGAATATTATGACACAATTTCCGTGAAAGACCTAGAAATTGTTTTTGAAAAATTGCCGTAAAAGTTTTCTCAAAAATGGGTGGTCAAAATTCTATGAAACTGATATGTATTTCAATCTAATTTAAAATAGATATAATTACACACCATAGAGGAAATGCCTTGCTTCATTATATATAAATAGAAATTATTTTTATGATGCAATCACAAAGTATGTACAGGTTAATAAAAAATACTGCTATTACTGATAGACAGAATCACGATGAGTTTTTATCCAATAATTCTTAAATGGAGGACTCAATTTTCTTTCATAGAACATTATAGAATTAATTCTGGTAGGGCGACTTCTGTGTTTGCTTGCAAACACATTATCACTTGCATTCTTCCTCTTTTTCTTCCCCCATGAACTTGTCCCACCTGGTTCTCAAAGACCATTTGTCCAATCTTAACCAAACTTCACAGGAAGATGGAACCCTATCCCAAGATGTGTACTCCGGTCTTGAAATTTTCAAAATGGTCGACGTTGTCATGGAAACTGAAAAAAGGCGGGAAAATTAAAAAGTGTTCCAAATTGCATGAAATTTGACAGAAAGGTTGAGCATGGAGGGTAAAACATATTTTGAGGTAAAAAAAAAAATTGTTAGGATGGCAATCAATGGGAGGTTTGGGGGACTTTTGTGTTTCGCTTTGCGAACAGTTATTATTTATTATTATTATTTTTCTTTTTCTTTCCGCCTCAAAAATTTGTCCAGGGCATATCTCAGAAATCACTAGTCAAATATCAATGAAACTTTGCAGGAATATGTATATTAATATCTAGTTGTGCAGGAAGGTCTGTCAGCTTCCAAAATGGCACCGTTGCCATGGATATGGCAAAAAAAAGGCGAGAAAATTGACCAAATTTTGATACATTTTGGCCGGACATATCTTAGAGACCACACATCAAAACTTTAAAGGAGCATAGATACCAATGTTTAGTTGTGCAAAAAGGTATATGGATTTTAAAAATGGCACCGTTGCCATGGAAACAGCAAAAAGGTGGGAAATTGTCAAAAATCGTATTACAATTTGTCTGGGCATATCTCGAACACAACTCATCAGATCTTAATGAAACTTAGCGGGAACATAGATACCAATGTCTAGTTGTGCAAGAGAGTCTATGGATTTTCAAAATGGCACCGTTGCCATGAAAACGGAAAAAGGCGGGAAAATTAAAAGCTCTCAAAACAGCATGAAATCTCACAGAAAGGGTGTATATTATACAGGGAATTTGTTTTTCGTATATATAAAAAAATAAAAAAAATCAAAATGGCGACTGTTGCCATGGAAACAGAAAAAAAGCGGGAAAATCAAAAGTGCTTGGAATTGCAAGAAAACTTACAGAAAGGTTTTATCGCATTCATGTAATTTGTTTTTAGTATAAAAAATGTCAACATGGCGACCGTTGCCATGGGAACGGCAAAAAGGTGGAAGAAATGAAAGTGCTCAGAATTGAACAAAACTTTACAGAAATGATATATAGCATATTGGGCATTGGTTTCTAGTCTTAAAATTTCAAAATGCCGGCATTTGTCAGGACAATTGGAAAACATTCGGGAAAACAGGGATACCTCAGAAATAAATGAAATGGCTTGCTAGACTAATTTCTTATTCTGAAGTCTGATTTTGGAGTTCGTTTGGGAGACTTTTGTATCAGCATCCTGATACAATTATAAATATTTTTTAGTTAGTGACTTCGCTATTTTGTTTTCATTTCAGACGGGTTTTTATGTTACAAAATCATATCATTAATAAGGTTTGAAAAGTAAAGATTTTTTTTATTCCACAGTTCTTAAAGATAATCAATTTTTTTAAATTTATAAAAAGAACTTAGTCAATAGTTGTTTTATAAAAGGTATATCATACGTTGCGATATACAGATCAAATGAATTTTATATAAAATAAGTTGTGAAAGATTACGGCCTGCAATTTTAATTTAATCTTGAAAAATGAAAAAAAACAATATATTTCATCATATTCTTTCATAGGAATTTTTATTTTTGCAATGTAAAAATGAAAAATAAAATTCAGCCATTTGTAAGGTTTGTAAAAGGTGAATTTTTTGGTCAACGGTTTAAACACAATTTGTTTCGTTGGCATTATTACTATGTCAAAGCTCAACATATTCGTTTTCAATTATGATCATTTTTATTTTTTTTCTGATTAAAGACTTGGAATTTTGACGGACACTAACGTAGCTTTGAAAATACACAATGATTCAAAGTAATAAAAAAGTATTGGTAGTAGGTTGCCATTTCATTCGCAGTAAATTAAACATTATATGAACATCAAATTATAGGTTTATATAGTGTTTTGCACAAAATTGTTATCATATATTATATATTTATTTTCTGCTCCTCTCGTTATTTGACAAATTGAATTCGTTAATTGACCAGAAACTGTACTTAAAATGTAGACATAAAACGATTCGTCCCGTCACATTCCCGTCAGCAATCTCCTCACCTACCGTCAGCAATCAGTTCAACGTTCGTCGATCAGTTAGAGTACTGTATTTTACTGAAGTTTAGATAGAATTGATCCAAATGAACAACCAAAATGAGGTAAGAAAAGGATAGAGGTACACACGAGGAAGATACTCCTTATTTTTATTATTATTTTTTCTTCTAAAACAAATTTGTTTCTAGACTAGCACTGAAGTACTGACTACTGGGTTAAGTGTTTATCCTCGACACTCTAAATTTTAATTTTTAATCATATCTTTCTAATAAATATGAATTTTTCATTCCCGAGTAGCAAAAACCATTCTATTTGTACGTACAGAGAATATGCGTCTTAAAGAAAACATATAATAGAGATTTCTCAAAGTGCAAAAACTTCATTACACTGAATCAAGCAACAAGTATAAGGAATGGTATTCTGAGAGATAATTGGGATATCTATGAAAAGTAATTATTTGCCATTTTAAGCCGATTTGTTTCTTTATTCGTATGAATCCAGGATTATACGAGGTATAGTTCAGAACAAAATAAGCCAGCCAATTTAATTTTATTTCAGTTTATCTTATATAATTTTTATACAGTTTTCAGTATTAAGGATACCCTTCATCTTAAATACCCAAATAAACTGTATTTAGGGGACCCCTTATACAATATTATCGGCTTGTTATATCTTTCAGCAACATTTGAAGTCTGAAACCAATACTTTACGACAAACGTGATGATTTCGACGTTCGACGTTCGTTTCAGAGCAATAATATACCAAAATCCCATACATTCTCCCTCTTTTTTGATTCGGTTTTCGTTTTCCGATGTATTTTAAAAGAAGATAATAATGTACAATTCATTTTCTTCTATTGAAATATGGGAAAAAATCTTGACACTTGGAAAGTTCTATGATCGATATCAAGAGTTTAAAATTGTTGTAATGTATCGGACTTGCAACCTTTATGATCAGATAAAGCTGCGCAAATTTTTAATTCGTTCATAATATTTGTTTCTATCTGAGAAATTAATTTTATTTTCAAAACAAATTCGAAAAGACTTGTAATTAATTCATACTAGGAGGTGCTTAGCTTGTTGACATGTCGTATTTAAGTTTGCAAGATCAAGTTGTTTTGTAGGAGTAATTAAAAGGAAGGATTAACGTGAACAGAAATTCAGTATGCTATGCTTTATTAAACTGGTTTAAAACTGGTTTAACTCCCCATTACTTTTGATATGCCTGTATCAAGTCAAAACCATTTTGGTCGACAATTTTTCGGGTGATTTCTACCTGTTTTGACTTTTAGACTCATTGATCATTGCTTCATTGACTTTGCCTCATGGGCTTTGCCTTTTGAAAATTTTGTTCGCTATTTCATTGTTACCCCCATGATACAGGATTTTTTGTTCGTTTTGACAACATGATTTATCAACAGGTCATAGGTATTCCCATGGATACAAATTGTGCACCTCTCATTGCAGATCTTTTTCTGTTCTGTTACGAACGAGACTTCATGAAAAAACTTCAAAACTGATCCATACCAAACAGTGATAAACTTTGTTCTATTGTCAATGATAACAGCATGTATATTGACGATAGCCTTATTATTTTAGATTATGTAGACATCATTTACCCAAAAGATCTGAAATTAATCATTTACCCAGAAGATCTGAAATTAAAGCTAAAAATGACTCAAAATACTGTCCTTTTCTGGATTTAACTACCACTATTGTATCTGGTAAAATTAAAGCTAAAATTTATGATAAAAGGAAGATTTTGATTTCACTATAATTACCAATTTCCTTTTCCTTGACGGCGACATTCCTCTAGCTCCATTCTACGGAGTGTATATTTCTCAAATAGTACGATGCGCACACGCTTGTTCTACTCTGGACGATTTTATCGAGCGTAACCTTACTATCACAGCCAAACTTTTACAACAGGGTTACATATTTCATAAGTTGTTGAACACTTTTAAGAAGTTTTATATTAGATATGAACATTAAATATCTAAATATGGCGTAACTTGCAAACAGCTTATTACTATGGGCATTTTTATTCCTCGTTTTTACGGAAATGTGTTAAAAAATGCCAAAAACTGATTAAAGATCCAGAAAAGCTGGGACGTTTTCTATATTCTTTACGTTATAGGGGATATCGACAAGATACTCTGCATGCATCCGTAAATAAGATTTTAGATGTAGTGTTTTACCAGCAGACAATGCTCCATGAGCTAGGCGACAGTTTAGCGGGAGCACCCCTTGAACCATCTATAAAAATTACGTATTGTCATTTTCTCTCCTTTCAAGATTGTGGTCATGGAGTTAGTACTCTACCTGTATTTGGTTTTATTCGTATGTTTATTTTACTATAGGGATAGGGACAGATAAAGGGGAAGTTAGGGTTCCCATAAACCGGCTGTCCCGAGTTCCTATCGTTGTAAACGCTAGTCATTTGTCTTGTTTGTGTTTTTCCTGTGTAGTTCCTTGCCAGCTTGTGACATGTGACTGTAATTTTCAGCCATTGTTGATGTTTCGGAAAATCATGTAATTTTGCACAGATTGTATCTGTTACTTCAGTTTGTTTGGTTAACAACCCTGATATGAAGTTAATCATTATTTTTAGAATTGCAACGGAAAAACAACAAATGTATGAAATCGCGCAAGAATTTAAAAAAAAAATAAGAATTTACACTGAAGATAACTTAAAGAACACTGGATTAATTGTCATTGTTTTTGAAATAAGTTTGGAGGAATTCGACCAAATTTTAACAGTCTTACTAAGTAATGCAATGTTTGTTGGTGGTATTACTGGATTTATTCTTGACAATGCAGTACCTGGAAAATATATGTGACCAAACAAGTAGATATGGCGAAATATGTATACGAGTCAGCAGCATATTTACAAACTGGCACTAAGGATGGTAGCTGATGAAATGTCTAGTTTTTTTTCGTATACACTTCCAAATACATAGTTTCTACTTTAGAATCTTTTCTGACAAAGAATTCACTTTATTAAATTTAAATTATTTCCTCGGTATTTTCTTTAATCAATAGCTTATGTCGATGAATGTCTTGCCTTCAAATACATTTGTTGTAGTGTCGAAAAGTCATGATGCGACTTGGTCGAATTAAAGTAAAAGATAAGTTGTTGGAAAAACGACATTTGCAATACTGAATTTTGTAAACCCAGAACTTTATTATACAGGATTGGAAAAATCTTGAAATAAATCATGAAAATTTAGTAATTAAAGAACCAAGACAAGCAATTGGCTTATATTATGCAGTATTTATGTAATTTATCTTGCTATAAAGTCATAAACTCTTGCTGTAGCGATTTGATGACTACAAAATCAATATATGTAAAAAGTATCTACAATTTATGATTCAAAGAATTCTCTAATTCATTACTTTTTTTATTTCAAGGAACACAAGAACAACGAGGAATTAACATTAGCTTTAACTTAGTAATAAACAAAAAACAATGCAAGAACACTATGATACCTATGAATTACCATTTGCAACAATGTGCATCGCAAAAATAAAATGTTGTGCATATTTTCCAGAATCACCAACCTTCAAAACGAAAATTGCGATGTTCAAACTGTTCCGGAAACGTCGTGAAAGGAAGGGAGAAAACATGAGTTAACTCTAAATAATAAGCCTATACCTTGAGACTCAAGTCAAGTATATATGCTACAATTTATTTTTTGCTTATTTTTTTTTGTTTATTATGGATTTTATTTTTTTCTTATTGCCTTTGCTTTTTTATGTGTTTTTATATTGTTTTTGTTTTACTGAATAACTATATTACTGACTAGAACAGAATGAATATTTAATTAGTTAACTGCAATTAAGGTTAATATATTTATTTACAAAATATAAAAGGTCTAAATTGAAAAAAATAATAAATAAAGATACCAGATCTGAACAAAATATAAATCGGAAAGTTACAGATGTATTCCTAATGCATATTTCTGAACATTATTTATGTTATTCAAATTTATATGATACCAGATCTGAACAAAATATCAATCGGAAAGTTACACATGTATTCCTAATGCATATTTCTGAACATTATTTATGTTATTCAAATTTATATAATTGTATTTAATTAAGTTTATCTTGTATAAGAGATAAACAAATTTAATGAAAGAGAGTTTCCGGAATTTCGCCCGATCACGTTCTAAAATTGTTTCACTTCCGTTTGCAGTTAAAACATTTACGGCGTATAACCAGGGCTCGACAAAAACAAGTTTTTTGATTTTGTCACTCAATCAAAGCCATCCGTTCCAAAAAAGAAAAGATGAAGCCACCAAAACGTCGCCGCAATGAGGGATTTTTCACAATCCAGGCCTGCAAAGAACACTAAAAAGAATGATGATCAAACTGAACATCGAGCTGTTGGTCCAGGTAACACAAATAGATCACATCCAACTCAGTCGGACAATCGTGATCAAGGACATGAAAATTCTGATACTATTCAACCTAGTCCTTCGACTTGTGCAAACATACCTCAACGGCAGCAGTCGTCAGCTACATTCGGAACATGCTCGACTTCAGTCCCAGATGGACAAGTTGTAATAGTGAAGGCCCTCGGCCAATTCAAACAATTATTACTAATATGTCCGGACAACAAAGATCTACATCTACATCTAGCTATGGACCTATACAACAACAATCTTTGCTTCAAACAGCTACACCTGATTGATCCAAGTCATGCAAATGCCGAGATACATGTATATACACTACAAAACAGTATAACTAGTAACCTTCAGTCAACCTTTCAACCCCCTTTTCATGAAACCAGCTCATCCTCAGACTCACTTCACAGAACTCAAGAAGTAATGACTAACCCGCCAGTTCAAAATCTTGGTACGTGTAATCAGACAATGTTAAATTTCCCAGGGGTGTCCAATAATGAGTCTAGCTTTTTTTTAGCCCTGTTTACATGTTGATTCTAATCCAACAAAAATTTCAAGTGTATTTGAACCAATCTCAGTTCACATTCCACCTAAACTGAAAGAAAAGGCATAGAATGGTGAATTTATAGATTTACGTTTATGTTAAAATCTGCCCGTGAGCTTTCAATTGACTCGAATTTTGAGGGTGACCTCACTGTAAGGGGTGGTGTGTTATCAGTAGTTCATACGAAAGTTAGCAACATCAGAAATATTGAAACCTTGACATCAGCTTTCATGGTTTATGCAAGTTTAATGCTTGAAAAGTGGCCAAATAAGGGTCAAGACTTCCTGAAATATTTGCACACAGTTAGATTGGCTGCGTCTAGGGGTTTTTCATTTGGTTGGGTGCGTTATGATGAACAATACCGATTACGCAAATTCCTTAATCCAGCTTCGTCATGGGGAATAGTTGACATGGAGCTGTGGTTACTTTGTGTATCAACACCGAGTTGAAATAGTTTTCCTTCTTTCGATGTGAGTCGCCCCTATAGACAGTAAAGTCTTGTCAATTCAACTGCTTTAGGCACTTTTCATGGTTTTAATAACTTTCAGCAACGTAATGATGTGCCGGTGTGCAGACTGTTCAACAAGGGGGTCCCTTGCAAATTTGGTAAGAGTTGCAAATTTGCTCACAAATGCAGTAGGTGTAAAGGAAATCATCCAGCGGTTTCATGCAGATCAAAAGTATAACTAAAGTGAAAAATTTCGAAGGTATCGACTGTTGCATATATTAAGTTTTATGTTATTTATTAACATGTTTAATTTGGGTATTTTACCATTTTGATAATTGTGGTACAAATTTCTTTTTTCAATTTTAATATTTGCTTTTTCATTATTTTTATTTATTATTTTATTTTGTATGCAGTAACGATTTCAATTTCAGGTACCACTCTGCTGTACACCCTCGTTAGTTCTCCCATTAAACCAACTGAAATGGAAAAGGCCCCCTTTGATTACCCGGATCAGTCTATTGCAAAATTGGTATTGAACGGACTAAAATTTGGTTTCAAACTTAATTACTCCGGCCCGTGCCTACCTATTAACCCACCCAATCAACAACATTTTGTAGGTGACAAAGCTATTGCTGCTAACAACAAAATTAACAAAGAGATAAATCTGGGCAGAATAGCAGGGCCCTTTACATCACCCCCCTTTCCGACTTTTCGCATATCTCCGATATTCGTAGTACCAAAAATGTCGAGCCAAGAGTTTCGTTTGATCCATTATTTGTCATTTCCGGCAAACAACTCAATCAATAATTTTATTGATTAGGAATACTCCTCCGTCAAATATTCAACTATTGACGATGCGGTCAAAATGATACATAGAATTGGACGAAATGCCCTCCTAGCAAAATGTGATATCAAATCAGCCTTCAGGCTTTTAAGACTAGCCCCTAGTGAATTTGACTTGACAGGTTTTAGATTCAATGGTAAATATTATTTTGACAAATGCCTGCCTATGGGTGCATCTTGTAGTTGTGCACTATGGGAATCTTTTAGTACTGCCTTACATTGGTTTGTCGAAAAGGAGTAAAAAAATAACAATATATTGCACTATCTTGACGATTTTTTGTTCGGGGGCATGGCAGGCACTAATCAATGCTCTGACACTTTAGAAGTTTTTAAAAAATCATGCAACTCTTGGGATGTTCCTTTGGCTGATGACAAGACCGTCAACCCAACTGAAATTTTGACCTTTTTAGGGATCGAATTTGATACCATTAATATGGTTATGCGTCTTCCTAACGAAAAGCTATCGGAACTCTAAATAGGATTGAACGCATATGTCGTTCAAAAATTACTTTACGCGATCTTCAATCCATAATAGGCGTGCTTAACTTTGCTTGCCAGGTTATCATTCCAGGTAGGGCCTTTTGTCGCCGTCTGATAGATGCTACGTGATCGTGCACAAGCCCCATCATAAAATAAGAGTTTCTAAAGGCATGAAAAACGACCTTGAAGTTTGGCTCAATTTTCTTTCAAACTACAACGGTACTACGGTCATTTTAGATCAGTTTTGGTCTTCCAATTCAGATTTACTACTTTTCATAGACAGTGCAGGAGGAAAGGGTTTAGGCTTTGGAATATACTTCGAGGGAAAATGGGCACAGGCATGCTGGCCGCTTAGTTGGCAAGTCTCTGGAATTTTATCACATATCACGTTTCTGGAGTTATTTCCGGTAGTAGCTGCATTGCACATTTGGGGCAGTCTATTACAGAATAAAAAGATACATGTACTGTTCCATATTGACAATTTATCGGTTGTTTCATTAATTAATAAAAAATCGTCAAAGTCGGCTAGGGTCATGGAACTCGTAAAAAAACTTGTTCTCACGTGTTTAGAATTTAATGTTTTGTTAAAAGCTGAACACATTCCGGGTCTTTTAAATTGTTTAGCTGATTCTTTGAGTCGTTCTGATTTTCAGAGATTCAGAGAATTATGCCCTACAGCAGACGAGAAGCCATATCCAATCCCGTCCCATCTATGGACAATCTAACTAGAGAGGCACATAATTTGATAAGCAGTTCTATGGCACCCAGCAGCTTGAAAACATACAATACAGCAGTTAATTCATTTAATGCATTTTGCCTTGCATACAATTTGGAAAACAGTTGGCCTGCTCAGATAGACACAATACCACATTTTATTAGTTATCTTTCACTGAAGGGTTTTGCTGCATCCACTGTAACTACTTACATATCCGCGTTAAGTCACATTCATAAACTGGGCAATTTCATTGATAACAAAAAATATTTTATTATTTCAAAACATGCTAGAAGGTCTTAGAAGGCAAAAACCCGAAAGACGCGATATCAGAGTTCCGATATCGCTGACCCACCTTAAACGTTTAATCGCTTCATGACATAAAGTTTGCAATTCTCGGTACGAGGCATTGCTTTTTTCCGCCGCTTTTTCAATGCCTTTTTGGTATGTTAAGAGTAGTCGAAATTACAATAAACAACCAATATTCGGAAGATTAATTGTGAAAATGTTACTTTTATAGAATTTGAAGGAAGTTCGGTTTTGAAAGTCCTACTTGAAAGCTCAAAAACTGATCAAAAACAACAATCTGTCACTTTGACCATAAACAAGCAACAGGATTCGGCTATTTGTTTTTTTTCGCTGAATTTATCTGTCCGTTATTTTGGTATTAATGGTTCAAGGAAATTATTCGTTCATTTTGATGGGTCGGGACTTACACGATATCAGTTTTGTTCAGTTTTACAAAAATGTTTGCGTTTCTGTACTGTCCCCTCGCACATCCGTTCTCATTCTTTCAGGATAGGAAGAGCTACAGATCTTGCGAGAAACGGAGTGGATGAGCAAACTATCAAACAGTGTGGTCGTTCAAATTCATATCTGCGTTACATACGCCTGTAAGTACAAAGTTAAACTTGTTCACTTCTTAAACTTATATTTTCCTTTTTTATTTTTCTGTAGGTTATAAGACGATTTGGTTCTTTGGATCTTCCATTGTTTATAGGGCTTTGAGAAAGACAAGTTCAAGAATTGGGGGTCCAAACCTTGGGTTACAGAACAGAAGAGTAACAATACGGTGGTTCGGGAAAAGGGGTATGTTGTGGAAAGAATTAAATGCGGAAGTCGAATCAGCTATGTCAAAATTCCCTCCTCCTGCTATGCTTTTTATTCAGCTAGGTTCAAATGATTTGACGAACATGAAACCTTTGATCTCAAATCTGACATTGTTCGTGATATTTTTAGGATAAAACTTTTATTACCAAACACAAAAGTTGTATGGAACAATATATTGATGCGAAGATATTGACATTGCGCTGACGATGGAAAAGCAATTGAACGTTCGAGGCTACGAGTAAATCGTGCAGCTAAGAATGACTTAATATCCCAAGGTTTTTGTGTAATACGTCATCAAAATACCAGAGCAAAGGAGAGAATTTTATACAGAAATGATGGCACTCACTTATCCAATGCTGGAAATGATATATATCTTAATAATATTCAGGGTGCACTAGAATATTTCCTGTCGAATGATAATAACAATCGCTTTCCACCAGAGTTATAATCATGTATTGTTTTATACGAATATAAATGTTTTGTAGGAGAGTGCAGGGGGGAGGGGGTCTGAATGAGCGCGTATAGACACGCTCAAATGGCGGGATTTGGCAAGATTAAGGGGCACGATTCTTTCTGTTATTCTAAATGCTTTCATGTGTTACCACAGGAAGTTTAGGTGAGACCATCTCATGTTGACCATGAGTGGCCGGTTATAAACTGATATCAGTTTTAGCTTACCAGGTTTTTAACACTTGCTTACTTACTTTTCGATAATTTTTAACTCCCATGAAACTTAGAGATAAAACAATACAGAATTTGATAGTGACCATGGGGTAATATGGATATGAGACGCTGTATGTTGAGAGCGTTACCCTTATTCTCTCTTTCTTTAACCATGAGGATTTTAAGTATCCATTGTTACCAATGGTGCGGAGATTTGTCCAAAATATTATAGCAATCGGCATTCTGTACGTCTTGCCAGGTCTCGTAACTGTAGTGCACTGTGGCCGTTATTACCAATATAAGTGAGCCATTTTTATTGTTGCCACAACGATTCTTTGATTAAATGAATTATTATTATTTTTATAATATGGTTGCTTGTTCTTTAAATTTGGACTGGACTCCCCAAACTGATCTCATTATAATAGTATTCTAATGCATCAATTACTTTGGAATTTACTTTCATTCACTTACTGCAAAGCTTAATATACATTGCTGCACTTGACACGGGAAAGAATATGCACCCATAACCTAATTTATCCGTATCGGAATTACATGTACACATGGTACATTTATCCACAATAAAAACCTAGTTCACACAAAAAACATATTTATAACGTCACCAAACATAAACTTGATTACATCTTGGAATATTCATTCCCATCACGGTAGGAATGTGAAAACATCTCCGATGTAAACTGTGATCTATAATTCCAAGACGTATACAAAAATCTTTTTTTTTTTCTAAGATATCAGAACAACATTTTAAGTGTCATTTACATTACATACGAAAATTAATGAGATAAAAACTACTCCTGTTTTAACGACACGCAACTCTATTTCTTTTCGTTTGATTAAAGTATAATGTCGTCAAAAATATTGGAAAAAGAACTTTTTGTAATAGGGGATACATTTAATGTAGAAAATGACACAACATGCGGAAAAATCGTCGATAGAGAAAACTGTTTGCTACATATGCCACAATATATCCATGATGGAACATTTGTAACTGCTTAAAACATGAATTGGTTCAATCACATTAACCAACACCACAGACAAGCTTTGCTATTACAGACCGTATCTCCAGAGTCGATGCTTATTGTGACACCGACAAAGATTAGGATTTTTTTTTAATAAAAATGAAGTAAGTGAGAAAACTATCTAAACTGAATGATCAAAGGACCATGGCAACATCGGAAAAACGAATAATCAAAGACAAAACATTAGCACAGAAAAAAATGAAGACATATACACATACAAAGATAAACAAACGTACCCGACAAAAACCATGGGTGAGATCAGATGTACCGGTGGAGTGAGCATCTCCTGTTTCTTATAAGACGTCAGCCTTGTTGAACATGTCTCATCCGGTAGTAGTCAATGGACGAGGAAACAACAATTAAGCTTTAAAAGGGAAATATTAGAATAATTCTAATTTCAGTATAAAAGAGTGATTACTTTAATTCGCCCGTATATAAGAAGTTGGCACAGGGATATAAAATAACTAAATGCCGAAGTTACTGTAAATTTAAATTCTGCATATGCGCATTTCGACAACTTATGTCTCTTCAGTGCAGATAAAGTCTAAACGTTTGGAGGACCATAAAATAACCGACGTATTCTTATCCTAAATGTATGATTTGTATAAATGAAATCATAAATCTCATCAATAAATAAAATAGGATATTAAGGAGTCGATGATTCATATTAAAGTTAGATAATTTTGATTATTCATTGCTTACTTCCAGGTTATCCTTCCTG
The DNA here is from genome assembly GCA_002080025.1 of Modiolus philippinarum. Taxonomy (NCBI): domain Eukaryota; kingdom Metazoa; phylum Mollusca; class Bivalvia; order Mytilida; family Modiolidae; genus Modiolus; species Modiolus philippinarum. Next base: position 67,586 of record MJUU01055611.1, on the reverse strand, counting down.
TTTTTATCATAAACAGAAGTAGCTTGACACAGTAAGATCGACACATTTAGAAAAAAAAGCAATTTTGGTCCCTTTCAACACTTATACCTGGAAATAGTAAGTACTATGCCAATTCTGTTGACATACTACCAAATTTTACAACAAAACACATCCATAAAAAATCCTATCGAAATCTGAAAAAAATACAGATTACGCATATTTAAAAAAAATGTAATTTTGGGTTCTTTGACCACTTATAGCTCAAAAACCGTAAGAACTACGCAAAATCCGTTGCAATATCACTAAAGTTGACAACAATAGGAATCTAAAGAAAAAAATCCCATCAAAATCCGATGATAAATAAAAAAAATAAGTAATCAGCATCTTTGTCGTCTTGTACCACAATAACCCCAGCGAAGCTATTGTTCAAACTGGCCTCCCAGATTAAGTAGAGGCCACTTTCTCTGCATGAGTGAACACATTGTTTTGAAAATCTTAAGTCCAAATGTGTTGTCTCTTCAAAAATTCTGTCATATGTGGGACTAGAACTCGCAACCTTTCGTGTTGCTACTCTGGGGATGGTTTACCAACCACCTTACTAACTACGCCACGTTCGCCGTACAAACTTTTCGGTTAATAAACCCATTTATCTTAACAACTCACATTTTGGAAAATAATAAGAAAAAGCTTTTATACCTCATAAGAAGTTGCCTAAGTTGCCTATCATGTCATTTAACCAAACGTGTTGTTTTTTCTCTAACCAAACAGTCATACCGATTGCACCACGGAGACTACACATAAGTCTTTAAAATAACAACTACTTATCTTACAAATCAGCAGTTGATATTAAACAACGGCAGTAGAATACCGAAGGAACAAAGCACAAGATTACACAAATCAAAGTCCAGAGACAAGGCAAAAGCAAGAACACCAAAAGACGGAAGACCAAAGACACCACATGCCTACAAAACACTCGAACGTTACATATACAACACAAAAAACTAAAGCGCTTACAGTGTGAACTCTCAATAAACAAGAGTGACATCAGGTGCCCCGGAAGGGTAAGCATGTCCTGCTCTGCACACAACACCCGTCAAACTTCGCAAAAATGTTTTTGTTACCCTTGACGAGATTCGAACCCTCGTCCCTACCATAACATACATACTAAGATATACAGGCGAACACACTAACCATTACACCACCAAAATAACGACTAAATTGTTTATTTACGTACTTATAGTTAATGAAAATTAATCAAATAATTTTAAAAGTCGTATAAGATATGAATAAAATAGTTTTTATTGTGGTACAAGTTAGATACTGTACATTTCAAACAAAAGAAATGACCGGTATTGAATCTGGAAGGCACCTTTTTTCCGCACTCGTGCTTAAGTAAAAGCCTCGGGGTCTAACGCCACCCCCCCCCCCCCCCCTCGGCCTTCACCTGATGCCCCCATGCGGAAAAAGATGCCCTCCAGATTCAATACCGGCCACTTCTTTTGTTTGAAATGTACGGTATCTTATACTTAACCCCTAATATCTCGGAAAAAAAGTTATCAAAAATCTGATGGTACAAAGCTAGAAAATTTGTCATCAGAAATCCATTGAAAAAACTGCATCAAAATCGGACTAAAATTACAAAAATATTTTAGACGCCCCTATGGGGCCTCATTTATCTCATGAACTGAACATGCGACGTGAAATTCGCTTCCAAATTGCTGATTTGAAATAAGGAGCACACTGAAGGGAACCCTATCAAAATCTTATAAATAATAAAAATATTCAAGCCATTTTGGGCTTGCTATATGGTATGAGGTTCCTCACTGTGTTGAAGACCGTACGGGGACCCCTAGATCCTTTTTTGTCGTTTTAACCTGGATATGGGATGTTGTCTCCTCGACATTTACCGCATTTCCTATCTTTTTCATATCTACAGCATAATATATTAAAACATCCAGTTTAGCCCTTTTTCAGAAATTGGTGGGGCTACAATCCCAAGCCTTCCTTTTGTGCCAAGGGACATTGTAAAAATTTCGATTGGTCAACCAGAACTTATGTTATCGCATGGAAACGAAGTGTCTACAGACGCCGAGGCCACCGATGACGACGACGGCACCCGTATCATACAAATATACGACCTCAATTTTTTTTGCGGTCGTATAAAAGTGAATTTTTCCAAATGACATTACATTTTTGATAAATTGTTGTCAAGTTATATCAACAAGTGACCATCATTCTCCAGTCAAAACATTGAAAAATGACAACAATAGATGGGAAAATAATAATTTAACAAAAAACTGCACCAAAATAGCTTGTCAACAACAGGAAATATGGCTGTCGTTCTGTTGATCTTTATTCTTGGTCTTAATATTTGACTCCTTTTGCTATCTTTTTGGTATCCGAAGAGAGGGAACATAGAAATTTAAGTAGTTCAATATTAACGGGACGAAAAAAAAAAAAAAATTTCCGCTACAAAAATGAAATCAGACGTGTAAAATTATAAGAACGTGTATTCCAGTCAGACAACGTACAATTCGAAATTCAGCATTTCATACTTTCATTGAATACACTTTAGAGGCTACATTTAATTTTGTTCATCGGTCGGGGAAAATATACTATACATTTTCATTGAACATATTCAAAACACAGTTTGTAGATCCGTTTACCGAAATGCCGATTTTCTGTTCCAAAGACGCGGGGAATATTTTACAAAGACTTTTAAAAGAGGTCACTTTTTCCGTTTCACGGGTTCAATTTTTAATGCTGGACACCCTTTTCCCGTTTTCAGGTCCATTTTTCAACGATTTTATTGCCTCAATCCCGTTTCCCTCTCGCTTAAAAAGGCAAGCCGCACTTCCCGCATATACCCCATTAACACAAGGGTACATATAAACAGCGACACGAAATCGAAACGAAACGGAGCGAAATGAATCGAAACGAAACGAAATCAAACGAAACGAAATAAAATAAATCGAAACGAAACGGAGCGAAACAGAATCGAAACGAAATGGAAACGAAACTTGATCGACACGAAATCAAAATGATACTATGAAACTTAATAAAATATGTTCTTTATTGTTTTTATTAGTATTTGGGCAACGTGTTAGTTGGTTAAGATAATATATTCTAGGTCCTGCATTCCGTACACCATTTTTAAAATGCTTGAAAAGTCATATACATGTTGTACCACCATATGCACAAAGATTTGAAAAAAAGTATAGATGTAGACTGCATGATCAGTTTCCGACTTTAAAATTTGCGTTTTATTTTGAAAAGAACGGCCATAGATAAATTTATATGTAGTTACTAAGTTTATTTTGAACTAAAACCTTCTTTTCACATAAGTTTTATGTCACCCAAAAGAATGACATCCACGATAGGAACCTTGAAGTAGGACATCGAAGCAAACTTTTTTTTGTTCGGTAAAGTCTATCTTTGGACAATAAAACTACACAAGACTTCAGATTGTAACTTGCATTCACCCGGACCATTCGTATTTCGTAACGAGTTTAGCAATTATGAAAACACATTAGATTCTTTGGTATGAAAGATTACAGCCATATAGACCAATGAAGACAATAAACAACTAAAGATACCAAAAATTGCACTGATCTGCTAATATATACCAACGTGAGATATCCAACGAACCATGCAAGGACTATTACACTCCATTAAGAAGTCAGTCTGATGACGATCCATGGACAAGGAGTTAATCAAATTGCATCCATCATGCTACTGTATACCTGTAACTTGGTTTTCCAATATTTCCCAATTTCAAACTACATACTTGTTTCCCACGTGTAACACTGAACGCTAGTATTGAAGGAACATACCTGAACTATTATGACTAAGTTTTGTTTGATTTGGACTGATATTTTGGTTTCAAAGGAGAAATATTTGAATGAGTTTCTAAAGGATACAATATCAAAATGTCTTCCCCGTTATAGGTAATCTTTGATGAAGTCGGGACCTGCCAGATAACTTTTTTTGAAGAGGAAATAGGACGACTATTATGACCTTTATAAATTTATTATGACTGACTTTGGTTTGGGCACTCTATTTTTAGCGGTGATCGATCGTTTTGAATATGTACCCCCCTCTAAGGGTTTAATGTAATGTTTCACACTGGTGGTCATCTTGAATTTAGTGCTGACAGTCTGGAAATCATTTTTGAAGAAGACAATTCTTAACACGTTGTCAATCGAAGTTCAATTGTCCTCCGTCTTCCGGTGTTCTTGATTTTGCCTTGTCTCTGGACTTTGATTTATGTAATCTTGTGCTTTGTTCCTTCGGTATTCTACTGCCGTTGTTCCATAGAGGATTTATCTTTGCATTTTGTCCACAAGGTCCAATATTAAACTATGTGACAAAATAAAAATGGTATAGCTGGCCACGATTAAAAAGTAAACAACACAAAAATATACAAATTTAAAAACATATAGAAATGACGAAAAATGGAAAGAAGGGATGAATGCCCAACGTTTCGACCGTATGGCCTTCGACTAGGTGACTATCTGGCTGAAATACGGAGAAGAAGATGGAAATGACGAGAGAAGGCAGACCTAATGGCTTGTCACAAATATTATCTGTAAAAATCGTGCGAACTCTTGAACATTATCAAAAAACGAGAATAAAAATATTAGTTTTCTGTACAATGCAAATATCAAATTTCAATACATAAATAACATTTAAATAAAATAGTTTGCTTCTTGACATTCGCGCCAAAGGGTCGAGCAGTTCCAAAAAATGGATAATTTTATATTCAAGGAACTGTCACTGTTTCTCACCTTCACTAGTTTGTATAAAGACAGTTACATGCATGTCCAGTATGAGTATGCTGTGGTTAGCTCGCCGAAAATTTTCACCTACTGGGCAATGAGGCCCCTCATGAGTTTCTTGATTACCTGATTATCAGGGCACTTTTTAATGATTATTTGATTACGAGGGCATTTATTTAATGATTATTTGATTATAAGTTGCACTTTATATTTTTTTATTACTAAGCCAAAAATGTATTGATTACCAAGGTAAAAACGTAATGATTATTTGATTACCAAGGCAAAAATTTAATGATTATTTAATTCATAGGACCCCATGAGGACCCTCGGCAATCCTTTCCATTGGTGACGCTGTGTTTATGTTCGACAAAGCGATCACCCAATCTACTGTGGTGGGCTGAAAACGCTGTAGGATAATCTGTGTGGGTGAGACTTGCCGTATATTGGGTGATGTCGAACATAAACAGAGCTTCACCAATGGAAAGGATTGCCCAGTAGGTGAACATTTTATATGTTTTCTTAATTTGTATATTTTTGTGTTTTTTATTTTTTAATCGTGGTCAACTATATACAGTTATTGACTGGGTCCGAAAACAACAGCTGTTTTGTTTGACCCGAGGACTGAACTGTTGTACGAAGCCGTAGGCTGAGTGCAACAGTTTAGTCAGACGGTCAAACAAAACAGCTGTTGTTTGAGGACCCAGTCTATAACTGTTTTGTTTTACCTTTTCATGATCAATGTTTTTTTTGTCTTGAAAATATGTTTTATTGTCATTTCCATCTCTATTGAATTTATGGAAACGAATGCGCTCTATTTTATCTGAATTCTGTTCACGTGGGTAGGCAAAGACGACAGAAGATCATGTGGTATGGGTGTGGTGTTTAAACCAATCAAAATAAGGCAAGAAGTCAACAGTTCGGCTTCGGTAAACAGACTGAAAAAGGTTGACCGGTCAACAGATCGTTTTTTGTTTTACAAAATAAAACAGACAAATTGTCGATTTTTATTTCAAATATATTCATATAAGGGAAATATTATAAGGTATAGCAATACCATTTTTATTTTTGTTCCATAGTTAATTTGTGGCCATTGCACAACATATATATATTTAAACTATGTCATACGCTGATGAATAAAATTTTGACAAGGCAAATGCTAAAAAGGCAAATGATTTTACTGACGCACACTTTCATTCTTGTTGGTAAATATGAATGACAATATTACACCTGTATTAAATAAGTCACCCAAACGAAGTTTGGTGACTTATTGTTTTTACTCTGTTTCTTCTTATTATTATTATTCCTCAATGGATTTTTTAAACTTTGTCCAAACATTATTTCAGAGATGGGTATTCCAAACTTATGAAACATGGCCCCAATGTGGCCAACCACCCCAAGATGTGCAAGAAGGCCTTTGAATTTTAAAAATGACCACGGTCATTGGTCACTTTGAACTTTGACCTCAAATCTTGTGATTGGAATATCTCGAAAACTGTAAATGATAGCTGATTAATTGTTATGGAAAAATGTTTATTAAGTCATGACGGACCTTTGTTATATTAGACCGATTTCTATGATGTACTGTGCAAGAGTTATGCCCCTTGAAAGTTTCGTCACCTCTTTTAGCATTTTTTTTCTCAAAAACGGTAAGAGATAGAAACCTGTAACCTTTTCCATTCAATTTAGGTGATATATGTTACATTTAAAAATGCCAAGGTCAAAGGTCATTGGTCACTTTGAACTTTGACCCCAGACTTTGTATTTGTAATAACCTATAAACAGTAACAGATAGCTCATAACTGGTAATGGCAAAAATGTGTGTCTTGTTAAGATCTACATTTGTTACATAGGGTCCAAAATTATCGGTACAACCCTTTTCGGTTTATGGACCGAAAACCGATTTTGATGTCCGAATTTTTTTAAAATTTTTTATTTGTTTTGAAATAGTCAGGATTTTACAACAATCCAATAATCACCACCTGACCAGGGTGTATTGGAGTTTTTACATTCATACAAATAACATGACTATTAAAGTTATGTATAATATTTGTATTATTAATTTAATAAGATATAAATTTGACTAAATGATCCTTTTCACTCCATACATACCAAACAATCAACACTAATATTCCTTCTCGTCTTCCTACAACTACACTCTTTTCAAATAAAGTAACAACATTCATACTCACTCTCTATTTCATACTCACAGAAAATAAATAATATCTGCTCCTATACTAAAGTGTATTATAATGACTATCGATAGTAAATTAAAATAAAATATAATTACAAGGAGCCCAAAATGTTTGGATTTTTTGTAATATATTTGTTTTTTCACCATTATATATATCTAAGCTTTTATAATATGAAATGATCTGTTTCAAACCACTTATATTTGGAATAGATTCATCAAGTTTACATTTGTAGATATAGTTTTTTGCAATAAAAAGAAGCAAATTTCATAATGCCGAATATTTCACATAACCAAGCAGAAATTTTTTCTTCTCCATATTAATATCTGGAAATGCCCTTTGTAGTCTGGAGAAAAATTCTATTAATAAAGACTGTGTATGGCAACATTTATAAAAAAACATGTTCAATAGTCTCATCATAAAGTTTACAAAAAGAACATAGTTTGGAAGTTTTCAATTTAATCTTATATAAAAACAAATTTGTTTGCAAAATTCTATGCAACAATTAGTATTGAAAAGTTTTCAAATAAGAATTTTTACAACTTCTTTGTAAAGTAAGAAAATAACTGTTCCATTCGAAACTTTCCATATTAATGTTTTGGTGCCATGTATCAATTTTATGACGTGGTAAAACAAAAATACCTTTTATTAAATCCTGATACACATACTTAATATTCTTGCTACACTGTAGCTTTGTCATAAATTTATTACATACTCTGAAATTTTCAAGATCATGTTTTGTTAAATTCTGTAGCCCTTCCCTCAATTGATTTTTTAAAAGTGGTGGAATGCTGGATATAAGACTATAGTATTTCAGGAAGTTTTTAGTGCTACACAAACGACTTATATAATCAAATGTGTAAAATGTTTTTGTACCACTATCTATCAAATCAATCAAATTTGCAATACCTTTTGTTTTCCAAGTATGAAAATATTGAAAATCTTCAAAAGGTACAAAATTTAAAATATCAAGGCTTAAGATATCCTGAACATTTAGATTTACTAAAGGTTTAGCATCATATAAGCCTCTTATCACATCTTTCCAGAATGGATTACTTATTTTTTCAATAAAATCCATTAGTTTTTTCTTTCTCAAGATTAAATATCCTCAGACCTCCAAGTTCTATAAATTGATATTTTGCAATTACTTGCCAAACTCCAAATTCATTTGTTAAAAGTCTCTTTACCCAACCCATTCTCAAGTATTTACAAAAAGATTCAGTATGTATCCTTTTTAATCCTTCATCACAAAAATTTCCAATTAATGTGTTTCTCTTGATTTTTTCTGTTTTTCCATCCCAAATAAAATTATAAAATAACCGATTCAATTCTTTCATCATACCTGTATTCAGATTTGGTAAAGATGTAAGTAAATGAATAATTTTAGGAAGTGCTAAAGACATGACAACTGTAATCTTCCCTAGTAGTGTAAGTTTCCTATGCCGCCAACTTCTTAAGAGCTTACTAATATCACTAATTTTTTGCTTAAAATTTATATCTACCATAGTTTCCATACAAAGAGAAAAAATGATACCTAAAGGCTTAAAATTAGAATGAGACCAATGCAACTGTTGTTCTGCGCACAAAATTTGGTAAGAATATCTTTTGCTACCTATCCATATTGCACTTGTTTTAGATTTATTCATTTTCAATCCTGATGCAAGATAAAACTCTTCAAATGTTTCAAGAGATTCACGAAGTGATATTTCAGAACCATCTAATGTTAAAAAAGTATCATCAGCATACTGACTTCCGAGTTCCTATCGTTATTTATGTTTGTCTCTTGCTTCATTATTGTTTTTCTGGTGCAGTTTGCTTGTAAATTGTGGCATGTGATTGTAGTTCCTGGCCATTGTAGGTGTTTGCTGTTTTTCTGTTTTTGTAATTTTACCAATGATTCACAATTATTAATAAAAATTCCTTTTATTCTCTGGTTTGCTTTAAGTTTTATTGATAAAAGTTCAACTCCTATTATAAATAGATAAGGTGATAATTGATCACCCTGACGGCAGCCTCTCTGCAGATCAAAGAAAGAAGACAAATATCCATTATTTATGACACAACTTTTTGCATCCCTATATAATGTTTGAAACCAACGACAAATGGATGGTCCAAAATTAAAACTCTTCAACGCATTTTTAATAAAACTAAACTCAACAGAGTCGAATGCTTTTTCAAAGTCAATAAGTAATAATAAACCTTCCAAATTGTTTTCCTCTAAGTAATGCATAGTATCATAAAGAAGTCTAGTATTTTCTCCAATAAATCGTCCTTTGATAAAACCCTTCTGAGTATCACTAATAATATTTGGAAGTACATTTTTCAAACGATTAGCAATAGCAGCAGAAGCAATTTTCATATCAACATTCATAAGACTGATTAGACACCAGTTTGCTAGATATCTCCTATCTTTTCCTTCTTTTGGAATACAAGTAATTACACTCTGATATTGAAATGCTGAAAAATCCCCCTTTTCATAGCCATATTTCAACGAACGAAAGACAAAAACACCCAAATCTCTCCAAAAAAACTTATAAAAATCAGTAGTAAAGCCACCAGAGCCTGGACTTTTACCATTTATCATAGTTTTCAAAGCTTCCCCACATTCCTTATTAGTCAAATTACCCTCACAAGAATCCTTCATTTCCTCTGATAGTTTAACATCATGTTGAAAAAAATGAGCTATTTTGCAGTTCAGTACTATCTTTTAAATTTCTTGATGTATATAAATTTTCATAAAAGTTTCTTTGCTCATTCAAAATATTGTTAACTTTTGACAAATGGTTCCTGCTGTCATCTATAAGTTCAGACAGAGTTTTTGATAAGCCATTTCGTTTTTCTAAACTACAGAAATATTTGGAGCATTTTTCTCCATTCTCATACCTATTAGCCTTAGACCTCAGCAAAATACCATCTACAATTTTTTCTCTATTCTTAATTTGTTCTATCTTTTTGTCATTTAATTTATTCTTAATATCTACAGTAGGGTTTACATAAAAGTCGTTTTCTAAAAAGTTAATTTCCTCTTCAAGTTTCTTCATTTCAGCCTTCTCCTTTTTAGACTTATTAATGCAATAGGAGATGGTTGAACTACGTATTTTCATTTTTAAAATTTCAAAAAACGCTTGATCATTGCAGGAAAACTCAATGTTCATTAAGTTATTAATATCTCCTGCTGTATGATATTCTGATACAGTACCCTGAATAGTTTCTTTTACTAAAACAACATATTGAGAATCTTGTAACAACTGAGCATTGAATTTCCAATAACCCTTTCCACGTTTTGCTAAAGACACAGCAAAAGTAAAAATTATTGCAGAATGATCAGTTCTATACCCAGGGATTATATCAGTCTGTCTTTCTCATCAAAGAAAATAAATCTTCAGAAACTAAAAAAATAATCTATTCTGCTTTGTTTTATAGGTGAGTGCTGCCGCCAGGTATATTTCCGTGCATTTGGATTACATATTCTCCAAGGATCAACTAAATTATATGTTTCAATAATGTTCTGTACAGTATTTCTACAATTAATATGTCTATCATGTAAAATATTATAAGAATCTACATTAATATCTTGCACAAAATTCCAATCACCACATAACAATACACATGAATTATTAAATATCATAATTTTATGCAAAATATCATCAAATAGTTGATGTTCATCAGTGTTGTAACCATACAATGAAACCAGTGTTAAACTTTGATTTTTTATGGTAAGGTCAATTACAATATATCTACCATTTATATCACTAACAGTGTCATGAATATCAATATCAACAAGGTTTTTAAACAAAATACAAACACCAGCACTTCTACTATTACAATGACTAAATATGATTTTTGATTCCCATTCATCCTCCCAATCTTTTTCAATATCTTTTGTACTGTGTGTTTCTTGAAAGCAAACAATTTGTGATTTCTGTTCCCTAGCCCACTTAAACATATCAATTCTCTTCCTTTTGTTAGAAAAAAGGCCCCTTACATTCATAGACATCACTTTTATTTCTTCTGTCATTTTAACATTTATTAGAATTTAAAGCTTTAAGGGGCAAATTAAATAAAAATATACATATATGTAGAAAATGTCCTCTCATAGACACTTACACACCTAAATACAAGATGTCGCAATAGTTATAAACACAAACTTACAAAGAAAAACAGCTTTTGTGTATATATTTACAATTACATTTACGTGTGCTACTTGTCGAAATTTATTTATTAAAAAACTATAGAGACATAAATACCAGTTACAACAATGAATATTTAGTAACTTCAAATTCATATTTATTACATTTACTTACCAAATATTATGTAATACACTATAATTCAAGTCCTACAGATCATTAGGCTTCAAAACTAAGACAAGTTGTAGTTATCTCCCTTAGTTACAAAATCTTTGCATGTCCGAATTTTATGTTTTTTGCTTATAGCTCATACCATTGAAGACATTAGAAGACATTCAAAATGTTCAGGCAGTCTGGACCTTCAAAATGAGGTCAAGGTCAAATGTCAAGGTCACAGCCCTAAAGCTTTATTTCACGTTAAAGTATCAATAAATGTACATATTAAGCTATGAATGTTGGTTTCATACATGAATCAATAATGAAACCATTATGACGCAACTTCCTTTCTGATGCAATCCAGTAGATATACTTATGAAGTGTAAGTAATACTAACACTGATAGACGAAAAGATAATGAGTTTTAAACACTAGTTCTTACATAAGGAATAGAAACAAATCTTTCAGAACACATTATTACAATCATTGGTGATAAATATACAACACAGCATTTTTCAAAAAGGAATTGGGTATCGAATCTGGTTTGGATGACTTGTGTTTGCATGCAAACATATCATCACTCGTTATTTATTACATCCTGAACATAGTACTTTGCGTGTACTATAATTATTAAATTACCTTATTTTAGCAGATAACAAATCGTACACTGTACTGAAAATATCAACTTATGAAATAAAATAGTCTGCATGTGGTCAAGGATTGTATATCGTGTGCGACTCATGTGGACAGATTTACTTGTTTATTCCATCATTGAAGTCATTGATGATCATTGATATAAAAGATTAGAAGCAATATCTTTTATTCAAGAAAAATTACGATTTCGATTAAGTTTCGTTTCATTTCGATTTTGTTTCGATTTCGTTTCGTTTTCGATTTATTTCGATTCGTTTCGTTTTATTTCGTTTCGTTTCGATCCATTTCGTTTCGTTTCGAATCATATCGTTTCGTTTTGTTTCGATTTCGTTTCGCGGTTTATATGTACCCTTAACACAATCTTTATAAATGACAAAAAGTCAGGTTTTCATCATGTAATTTATACTAAATATTTACAAATTACCAAAATAACTCATTTTTTAAAATATTTTATTTTATCATATCCTTTTAAAGTAGTTTTCTATGTTAAATGTGGTCTGGGACTAATATGATATGCTATATTAGTCCTAGTTGTGATATAGCTTTTTGTAAAATCATTACATGGATATGTTTAAAAAGTCAGGTTTATACTTAATCTTTACAAATGACCAAAATAATTCACTTTTTTAAATGTTTTACTTTATCATACCATTTCGAAGAAGTTTTACATGTCGCGATATAAACTTTTTGTAAATCTTTTTATAAATATGTTTTAGAAGTCAGGTTTTCATTATGCAGTTTATACTAAATCTTTACAAATGCCCAAAATAATTCATTTTTCAAAAATATTTTACTTATTATATCCTTTAGAAGAAGTTTGATATGTCGCATATAGCTTTTTGTAAATCTTTATATAAATTTGATTGAAAAGTCATGTTTTCCTTATGCGGTTTATACTAAATCTTTACAAATGACTAAAATAATTCATTTTTTAAAATATTTTACTTTATCACATCCTTTGAAAGAAGTTTTATATTAGGTAATTTTGGAAAAAATACATATAAATATTGTGTTGCGACAATTGAAATAAGCACCAATATATAATATCTCCCACTTTTGGATTCATTTTTGACAAAGGATGCATAGATTTGGTATCGCGAGAAAGGAAAACAGCTAAAATGTAAAATATTTCAGTTTTATAAGGTAATTTTGGAAAAAATACATATAAATGTTGTGTCACGACAATGGAAATAAGCACCGACATATAATATATCCCACTTATGAGGTCATTTTTAACAAAAGATGTATAAATTTGGTATCGCGAGAAAGGAAAAAAAGCTAAAAAGCAAAATATCTCAATCTCTTAAGGTAATATTGGGAAATATATATATAAATGTAGTGTGAACAATTGCAACAATTGAAATAAGCAGCAACATATACGATCTCCCACTTTTTGATTCATTTTTGACAAAAGATGCAACAATTTGGGGTCGCGAAAAAGGCAAAAAGCTAAAATGCAAAATATTTCAGTCCTACAAGGTAATTTGGGGAAAAATACATANTATGGACAAAAAGGCGGAGCATCTATACATTGCGGCAACGGCATTTATATCTTTATTTGACTATTAAGACCAGCAAGTGTGTTCTGTATCAACAACCAACATGCAAAATTATTCAATAATTCATTTACTGCGCTTAATAAAGTTTTAATGTTCAAAATATTGGCATGGACGCCGATTGATTGACAGCTTGACGTCATTTAATGCACAGAGTTGCCTCCCCTCGCGAAAAATGTGTTGATGCAGCCTTAACATACCCGCGAACAATTGAAATAAGCAGCAACACATACGATCTCCCACTTTTTGATTCATTTTTGACAAAAGATGCAACAATTTGGGGTCGCGAAAAAGGCAAAAAGCTAAAATGCAAAATATTTCAGTCCTACAAGGTAATTTGGGGAAAAATACATAAAAATGTTGTGTCGTGACAATTGAAATAAGCACCTACACATAATATCTCCCCCTTTTTTGATTTGTTTTTGACAAAAGATGAATAAATTTGGCATCGCGAGAAAGGAAAATAGCTAAAATGCAAAATATAGCAGTCTTATTAGGTAATTTGGGAAAAAAATACATAAAAATGTTGTGTGGCGACAATTGAAATTAGCACCGACATATAAAATCTCCCACTTTTGGAGTCATTTTTGAAAAAAAAGATGTATAAATTTGGTATTGCGAGAAAGGAAAAAAGCTAAAATGCAAAATATTTCTATCTTATAAAGTATTTTGGGGAAAAATACATATAAATGTTGTGTCGCGACAATTGAAATAAGTACCAACATATAATATCAGTAGTATATAGGGACAATTCACTTATCATTTGAGGTGGTGGATCGTGGTGGATCACCGGAAGTGACGTCACCGGAAGTGAAGTAGACCGGAAGTGAGGTCACCCGAAGTCACGTGACAGGATGTGGAAGTGTTTCGATTGCGCATGCGCGACCGGAAGTAGATATGTATCTACTGTAAGTAGCCATGTTGACCGGAAATGACGTATTGGAACAACACGTGACCCCACAGGGGTCATTTAGGACCTTAGTCCATAACACATGCGCGACCGGAAGTGGGTGTGTATGTACTGTAAGTAGCCATGTTGATAGGAAATTACGTGCTGAAAGAGTGCAAGATTACGCAGGGGTGTTGTATGACCTTACTACAGTGTACTTGCGCCACCGGAAGTGGGCGTAGCCCCTGTTTTTAACAGGAAGTGGGTGTGTATCTACTGTAAGTAGCCATTTTGATAGGAAATGACGTGTTGGAACAATACATGACCCTGCAAGGGTCTCGTATGACCTTACTACAGTCTACATGCGCGACCGGAAGTGGGTGTTGCCCCAGTTATAGACCGGAAGTCAGGTATTTCCCCTTATCGGGACGACTCGGGCGTGGTCGTTCGGATGTTTCCGTAAGTTGTCGTTGTCATTGTATTTCTGCGGGTGTCTTATGTCGTGTCCGCGTTCATGAAAGGGACATAACTCTTGGGATTTCCCGCGTTTCTTTTTGGGTGTCTTCTTTCACTTCCGCGTTCGTCAAAGAGACATAACTCTTGGGATTTTTGTGGTGTTTTCTATCACGTCCGCGTTCATCGCGGCCATTCAAATGATCGTTAAGCACCTTGTTGGTTGCTAGGTGTCTTCTATCACGTCCTCGTTCATCAAAGGGAGATAACTCTTCCTAATATTTTTCCTACTTTTTTAGTTTATTGATTTCACCCAAAACTAAGGCGAGATAACTCGTGATTTATTTATGTTTTTGCTAGTTTATGTTTTTGTTCACTAGTATTTAATACGACTCACGAGTACGTTTTTGCCAGTGCTCGCGTGCTCACTTCATTTTTTGGCGGCGGTGGCGATGGTGGTCGTGTTCAACGGTGGTTAAGCGTTGGCGTTGGCAGCGGTGGTTGGATTCAAGGCTTTTGTGGTGGTGGTAGTGAGATGATAGTAAAAAAAAGACCATCTGTTCCTTAAAGATTTTGAGAAAAATACGATTCATATTCACTTCTTAATTACCCGTGAAAAGGTCACTCTGCATTTTGCGGGAAATCCCAAGAGTTATGTCCCTTTGATGAACGCAGACGCGACAGAAGACACCCACAGAAATACAATGACAACGACAACTTACGTAAACATCCGAACGACCACGCCCGAGTCGTTCCGACTAGGGAAAATACCCGACTTCCGGTCTATACCTGGGGCTACGCCCACTTCCGGTCGCGAATGTACACTGTAGTAAGGTCATACGAGACCCTTGGAGGGTCACGTATTGTTCCAACACGTCATTTCCTATCAAAATGGCTACTTAGAGTAGATACACACCCACTTTCGGTTAACAACAGGGGCTACGCCCACTTCCGGTCGCGCGTGTACACTGTAGTAAGGTCATACAACACCCCTGCGGAATCTTGCACTCTTTCAGCATGCATCAACATGGCTACTTACAGTAGATACACACGCACTTTCGGTCGCGCATGTGTTATGGACTAAGGTCATAAATGACCCCTGTGGGGTCGCGTGTTGTTCCAACACGTCATTTCCGGTCAACATGGCTACTTACAGTAGATACATACCTACTTCCGGTCGCGCATGCGCAATGTTGACATGTCAACATCCGGTCATGTGACTTCCACTTCCGGTCACGTGACTTCCGGTGACCTCACTTCCGGTGACGTCACATATCAAGGGTATGTTCAGTCACTGTTGCAATTGTCACTACAGAAGTTTTACGGTCGTCACCACAATTTGACAGACCATTACAATGTTTCTGTTTCACAAATGAGAACAGATATTTTTGGGTAGATCCAGAGTTTTTTACCGGACTGACTAACACCGATTGTGACAAAACCGGACTTTTCACTGCCAGTGTGACGGGTGCCACATATGGAGCAGATCATGCTTACCCTTCCGAAGCACCTGATGATACCTCAGTTTTTATAAGGGTTCACACTGCTAGTGCTTTAGTTTTGTGGCGTTTTTGTTCATTTTTGTTTATTTGTTTTGTCTTTGTCATACTGTCTCAATTCGTAATGCTGTGAATTGTCGTGATGTTGGATTTATGATTTTAGAATTTCCCCTTTCCTTTTCTTGCCTCCGTATTCGTTTGCCGATGTATTGAGAAAACAAAGAATTTTTCACACTCGTGGAAGATATTCCATATGTTTACTTCGGTACCGTATAAGAATATTTTTGTCTCCACGTCAAACTAAATTCTCTCGAGTGTATTGCAAATCAAAGTTATGCGACAAACAGACCGTATTTTAAGCTGACATGCTTTGCTGTTCTTGAATATTATAATGTCAGTGATTTCATATAAGTAAAAAAAAAACATTAATTGAATGTACCCAAATACAATCAACAAATACTTTTGCAGCAGCAATTGGATGAACAGTTAGAAATGTTTATTCAACATTCGCAAAGAGATTACAACCAAGAAAACTTAGTTAAACTTAGTTATAAGGAAATTCAAAATGCATCTTTTCTGGGAATTGATATTAAATTGAGAAAAGATTGAAATTCCCCAAACTGCCTGTTAATTCTAAGCACAATCATGCATAAAGGAATCGTTTTGAAAAGCATTTCACGAATCTTTTAAAAATGGTTTTTCTGTTGTATAGTAAAGTAAGGGAGAACCGACAATCCGAAAAAGATTGATCATAGACAATTGCAATATCGGAAACGCAAATTAAAAAAAAGACATCACATAAGTACAGCAAAGAAAGGTAAAATGGAGTCGCACATACAGATCAACAACACCGACCCAATTTAAAACCACCCAATTCAAAACCATGGGTGTGAAAAGGTGCACTGGTAAAGTAAGTATATCCATCTTTTGTATTATCGAGATAAAAGTAATTTCGAATCGTTGATTTATGCGAAAATACATGTATGCATGCAAGTTTAGTAAACAATTATTGGATATCGCGTAGCTTTATGTTCTTTTTGAGTTCTTAGTACTACTATTTTATGTAAATATTGCTTAAATTAAATTTAAATATCAGGCATAATCGGACATTGGCTTGTCCTTGTCTTCTTATAAAATTTTAGTTTCTTGATATTTGGATTATTGGATGTGGTTTGTTGCCATTGATCTATTCACTTTTTTACCCTTTTTGGGGTAATTTAAGGCTTGCTATATGGTGTGAGGTTCTTCACGGTGTTGAATACCGTACGGGGACCCTAGATGCCTTGTTTTGGGTCGTTTTAACCTGGATATGGGATGTTGTCTCCTTGACATTTACTCCATGTCCTTTCTTTTTCATATTTTCCTTCTTTTAGGTAGTTCATTATATTTGGTCAGATATGAGGGCTTCTCTGTCCTTTTCCATATCATCACACGTGAAATATTTTCAAAAGCATGTACCTAAAAGGAATTTTGGACAAGTTACAAGAAATTACCATTATAGTTCAGTCAATCTAGCTTGAAAACCCACCAAACGTCAAACTAATTGCAACAAAAGTTTTCTTAGTAAAATCGATTCTCTGATGAATCCTTGTGATCATATTAAAAATCGACAAAAATCGATCGGCCGGTTTTTCTTCATTTTGGGGTAAAAAAATCCATTTTTTTGCGAAGAATTGCTGAAAACTGGAAATACATTATATAACGAAATTAATCGAAAACTGACGAATTTTTTAGGGAAAAAAGGTTAAGAACCATGCAAATGATATTCTAAGAACAGATTAACAAATATTATTGAAAAAAAGGTGTGTAGATTTTTGGGTAAAATCCACATTTTAAATTTAAATTTAAATTTAAATTCACAGTGACTTCGGTATTTAGTTATTTGAGACAAAAAAAACGCACAAAACTGGATATACGTTATATAACGAAATTTGCGAAAACTTACGAATTTGTTAGGTAAAAAGGGTAAAGAAACATGTAGATGATTTTTAAGAACAGAATAAGATATATTAAGGGAAAAGTTGTGTAAATTTTGGGGTTAAATCTACATTTTAAGACAAAAATCGCTGAAAACTAGAAAATCAATTTAATGCATTTCAGTTCAACAAACAAGACCCACCAAATAACTTCAAATATACTTCGATAAAGTCTGTCTTCAATTTAGAGAATTCATACAACCTTGTTGATGGTAATAAACATATTATGGAGTAAATACGTGAAATTTCATTGACAAATGATGTTCTCATAAATCACAATATTTGACCAAACTATAATTTATAAAGTCACGTATATGCCGGCAATCTAAGCTGCAACTAAGTAGTAGAACTTCAACAATATCGCCATCAATGCTTGCATGATTTTAAGCTTATTTCAGGATTTTTAGTGGACTTTTTGTCCCCCATGGTACTCCGAAGCTGGCCCGAAAACCCCTTTTATTTGGAAACTTGCAATACCTCAATTCTGAAACTTGTTTTCAGCAAAGGATGATCCCTTCGTGCAAAGCTCTGTGCTTAGCTGATAAAGGTTTTATATGAGATCCTTTTTTTATTTGATTTCTATCAGCTCGAAATCATGTATGTTTCGGTTCGAGATCCCCCAAATGCTTTGATTTGAGCTGCACGAAGAGACATGGGCATCTGCAGAAAAAAAATCGTACATTCGGTATATGAATATTCTGTTTCGGTAACAATAACTCCTTTCCTCGAATTTAGGCAACTCTGTCCGTCGGCATTTACCACATGAGACATTGCACTCTAAGCCATACGTCCTATATGTACATCAGCGCGTGTAACAGTTGGCTTTATACAATTACAACGAAGTTTCTTTAGAGCTGATTATTAAGTCGACTTAATAGACATTAATGTTTCATTTTTAAAAACCAACCATAATTACAATTGCCCACTTCATTTCCAACGATCAATGTTTGAAACTGAAGGTATGACCTTACAGGCTATGATATACGACAGCTTCACTGGTTGATGGTAGGGTATGAATCGGGATGACTGGTCAGCACTTGAATTGTTAACAAAGATCATTATCATACTTTTTTAATATTTAAAAACAAAGGAATATCTCCCTTGTGCATAGCTTTGTCCTTGGCTGAGTTTTAGCTTTTCTATTTAGATCCTGGTTATTTGTTCTCAATCAGCCTTTACACGTATTTTAGTTTATGAACTTCCACATGTTTTGATCCGATCTGTACTGAAGAGACATAAATTGTCGAAATGTGCATCCACTGAAAGAAAATAAACAGTAACTTCGGTATTGTGTCATTTACACATCTTTTCTCAAAAATTGCGGCCCGATCTTATGTGGCTGCAGTAAGCTTGAAATGGTCAATTGTATGTGATGGACCTTACACTCATTGTTGCAGTACTATTTCGTTAAGATTTCAGAGCAGATGATGAAAATCTTTTTCCCATAAGGATCATCATGCAATGTTAAGTTATGTTCCGCGCTAATGGTCATATTTTTATCGAAAGCGACTTCTACAAGGGACTTTCCATACCTGTACAGTCTAGTTCAATCCAATTTCATAGCTTCAGAGCAGATGATGAAAATGAGAAAGAAGATAACGGACGACGGACGCCAAAGCTATGGTTCAGATGAGCTAATATATACAGGTAATATTAATTTTTAGCACAGTCACCATCTATTGACCTGTACAATGAAAAGTTGATTCAACAACATTCCTGTTCATTTTCTTTTTTCACCTCTTTTGTTGTTGTTTTCTTGGTGATTTTTCTGGTAATGTTTTAAGAAAATTTCTGCTTATTATTTTGACCTGAATTGGTCAGGTCTTGGCGCTACTTAACTATCAAAGTTTTATACTGTCAGCCGTGGTATAAACATGACTGGCGAGTCGGAATGATGAATGATACAGCAAAATTCGAAACACTTGCGCGTTTCTTTTAACGGCCTTAACAAACAATGTGCACGAAACAGGTATTATCTGTCAAGCATACGTAGGCCAGCCATATGCAGCATAGAGTCCAGGTCCCGGGATTCAGGTTTGAGTAAAAAAATATTGTGATAACGCCTTATATGCAGGTGGTCTTGAAGTTTACTTGTAGTGCAAACATTTGGAGTTTTACAAAAAAAAAAAAAAAAAAAAAAAAAAAAAAAAAAAAAAAAAACAACCTAAACAAACAAAAAAGGAAAAACAAAATAAAAAACACGACAAATAGAACAAAAACTTACGACATAGACGGCAGACATAGAAAAATACAGAAAATCAATCCAGACAAAATGCCTGTTTCTGTTGATTCCTTTCAAAACAACTTGTTTGGCATGTACTTCATATATCACATTGTATATACATGAAAATCTTAAAATAGAAAAAGGAAGGGCAAATGGGAATGTGTCAAAGAGACATCGTCCCAAAGGGGAGTAATAACATCTCAAAGCCACCATTAGATCTTCAATGAACGGTGAGGAAACCCAACACCCAACGGCAGGTCGGAGTCGGCCCTAAATAAAGAGTAATCAAGTTCAGCGAAATAAACATCATCCTAGACTCCCAAAGACAATAAAGTGAACTAACTAGAAAACAGACAAGACACACAAAGGCTTAATGAATTTCCTGACTTAGGACAGGCGCAAACCTGCTGCGTTGGGTTAAGTTTACTTCTCCGAAGAAATACATCCATGTTAAAAATCCATCATTTCTATATATGTATTATAATTTTCACTATTTTTACTATCCATATGTAAATCTCCTCATTGCACTTTGGAATAGAAAAATGTATTATCCTTTAGTTCAAAATTCTGTTATAATTTAAAAAGTACACACTCGGCATAATTCGGTCTACTCGATATGAATGTTATTCACGTTGTCCTCAGATATTTAATATTGAAAGTGATTTGACCTGATGTGTATTATAATTCATGATTGAGCACTATCAATATTATGTTTATCTGTTTTTGTTTGATAACTTGCTTGTACTTTTATGTATCTGTATTGCCTCTTAGCTTGTTACAATGTAACTGTCAGAGAGTTCAATAAAATCTTCATTCTTAAAATGAAAAAGTTACCACGGGTACAATTACAAACAGAAATAATAAAAACTAGATGTTGTCGGAAACGACAGCTATCCCCGCACTCCCTGTTTGACACAGAAAACAGTTGTTATACACCCTTTGCATAATTTTTTTCATTATCTTTGAAATCTACCTATTGATAGTCATTATTGTTACTAAAAGAATTCTAGGATATATGGTTGCTAAGTAGAATTCCAAAAAATAAGTGGTCTTTGAGACTTTCAGGAAATTAACCAAAATTGGAATAAATATTTTTGAAATCCAGTTGATGAAAATGTTTTTCCTAAACTAAATAAACAATTTAAGTATGGTTGCTAGGTAGAATTCCAAAAAATAAGTGGTCTTTGA
>MJUU01055611.1:7031-44714 GCA_002080025.1 Modiolus philippinarum | reverse complement strand
GACGGACGGACAGACGGAGGGTATTACAATATCCCCGAACTTTCTTCGAAAGTGCGGGGATAAAAATAAAGGTACTATTTTTGTTTATTCAGTTTTATTATTGATTTTTATTGTATCCGTAATTTGGCACATTGGCGGATCCAGAGGAGGTTCCATAAGTTGGAACCCAATTTTTTGGATTCTTTTTTTTATTTCGTGTAGAATTAAGGCAAAAATTGACAAAATTGCTCAAAACATCGTCTTTTTCTTGCACCTCATCAGAATCCTCGATTTCCGAAAGCTGGATCCATAGGTAACAGCACATTGCTGCATACATCCTTTTCGTTTTATAGTGTATACGTGAACAATGTTTTTACAGTTTTTGATCTATTACCTACTATTTTTTTTCTATATGCCGCATAATATTCCAAACATTTAAATTATTGTTTAAAACAGAATGTATCAATATTGACAAAATAATATAAAATGTGGGGGGAAAAAGGAGAAGAAAAAGAAAACAAAAACAATACAAAAAACAAAACAAAATACTTGTACACACACAAATTATATACATCTTTGCGACGTGCAAAGGGTGATCGTATTGCCGTTCTTCCTTTGCAAGAAAATGAATATATCTACACAGCATTCGGGTGATGTATACAAACTTCCATGATTATATGCAGTGCAAAAGGTTTGCCAGGATATACCGTCATCAAAAGCTTGAAAAAGGGTATAATCAGAATTGATTGTGTTAAGTGGCTCTCAATGCGGTATGAGCGGGGAGTAGGATTGCCTTTTTAAGGCCAACGGAAAACAAGATCGTGACAAAAAAGTAAACGGGAAGACGGGAAAGTATATATGACATGATGCTGGAATCACTGAAAATTTAGCCAATGCATAGGGGAAATACGGCCTCTTTAAAAGTCTCTTTAAAATCTAAAAATTTTTTTCCAACCTTGAAACTGGAGATTGGTGAATGATTGTCAGGATTTTGGAACAGGATTTCAAATTAAATAAATAGTTCTGAAATCCTAAAACTGTACACGTTTCAAGAATTTCAAAATTTCTAAATCAAATCTGTTTAAACATATTTCATACTTTTGATAACGGTTTTTCGACAAATTAGCTTCTGATCATCGTTCAAATAATGTTTTTATTTTTCAAGCATTACACAAAAGAAATCTAAATAACCCAACAAAGAAATAAACAAATTTGAAGATCAATGAATCTGACAGATAATTGATTGACGTACAGAACGCCCTCTTTATTCGATAGGTGAATATCAATTGAATTGCATATGACTGACGTACGATTGATTGACATATAACACCAAGATAGTTCACATTGTTTGTTTAGGCCGTTTTATGAAACGCACATGTATTTCGAATTTTGCTGTAAACTGACTGTGTTTATCGTCTAACGCATCC
The DNA here is from genome assembly GCA_002080025.1 of Modiolus philippinarum. Taxonomy (NCBI): domain Eukaryota; kingdom Metazoa; phylum Mollusca; class Bivalvia; order Mytilida; family Modiolidae; genus Modiolus; species Modiolus philippinarum. Next base: position 43,308 of record MJUU01055611.1, on the reverse strand, counting down.
TGGAGAAACTTAACAATCCGCCAATTGGGACTTCGGCGTCTTGTTTGAATGGAAACTTCAAGCTCGTCCTTAGATGAAGACAAGGCAGTACAGAGTTGGAAGACGTTGTAAGACCAGAGCATTATGGTTCACGCTGAAAGAAGTCATCGAAAGCCTGTTGGACAGGAATCAATTGCCGATACAAAGTTTTTTATCGAGAAGTTCAAAATGCAGAACGACCCGCACCTGTGAATGTACATAGCGACGAAGATGAAGACGAAACTGATAACAACAACCATGCGCACGACATCTGATACTGCTTCTGTTGTGGAAGTACCAAAGTCATCACAACCAGTTGATACCGGAGAGACCACACAGGGACCAAGTGAAACGACGATAATTGAAAACATCCGTCATGATAGGCTAACACTTAGATGAGAACAGAGTTAAAAGCTTAAGTCGAAAAGAACATGATGTTTCCCCAGGCTTTACTGATGAAAGAACACCAACACTAGTAAAGTCCAGCAAATAAAAAAGACATACCGTTTTCCAAAGGTTACCCTTGATCTACCGCAACAAATATATCTTTTTGAGCTGCCTGTATGTGAGAGTTACCGTCTGGTACAAATTAAAATAATACAGAGAAAAAAAGAAAAAGAAAGACGATGAATTGTACAACAACATCAAGAGGAGTCATGACCACTGGTACGACATCAGACACGGTGATAAATCTCTGTGCCATCCGGATAGAGTCACAGCAGTGGGAAAAAAGCAGAAAAACTAAATTTTATGTTAAAAATAAAGGCAAAATATCAAGCAAAAAAAGTTGGCACAATTTTAACCCTCTCGAAATTTTTTGTTAATTTTTTGTTTTATGTTTTGTGTTGTAACTTGACGCCCTCTTAACCCGAAACACCTTAGAAAAAAGAAAGAAAAAAATTCACCCTTTTTACATCAAAAGTAATGTCTGCAGTACTGTAATATTTTTGATTTATATTTATTTTTTCATGTTATTAAATTATTACTTTTTTCCATATAGTGTTTTTATCATTTACTTTCCAAAGAAGTGAGAATAAAATATTTTCTTTCAAATATCTACATTATATTAAATTATTTAGCATGTTTTCTTTCTAGTATAAATTGAATGACTTGGTGTACTGCAGTGTTTTTATTTATTAGAATGCCGAAAAAGACGTTGATTGCGTGCCATACTTTTTGGTTGTCTTAATGTGGCTACTTTTTATTCGCAGCATATTCTAATATCTACATTAAATTAATTGTTTATCATGTTTTCCTTTCCCGTTTACATCAAATAGACCTCGGGTTTTTAGTGTTATAAAAGCCTTAATATGACACGAATTGTGTGCCGTACTTTTTGATGTCAATGCTATATGCACAACATTTTTCTAGATTTTTTACTTTTTATAAGTGAAATTTTGAATTTTAGTTAATGATTCTTGACTATCGGGGTAGGTTTATGTGCGTTTTGTGTTCATTTCTTCAATTTATATGAGTCAATGCATGATTAAAGCGGCAGAATTAATTTTAGCCACATATCTGTGAAAATCAGGCATTGAAACTGGAAAAGTGTGCAACATACAATATGTTTGCAGGGATTAAGGCTATAACACGATTCATTGTTGATTTATTTTATTAAAATAACTAGCTACAATGGAAAATTCAAGACATTTACCTCAAATTCGTCGTCGTAAAGTTAAAACACCGATGAAAATTCGCAAATTTTATTAATAATTTAAGACAAATTTTTGTTATTTCAATTAGTTCGACATTAAAATTTATTTTGACTAGACTATTACTCTTTCACTCGATTATCGAGACTTGCACATTTCCATACAAACTCTATACAGCTATAAAAAACCTAGAAAATGGACAATTCCCGTGAGATTTTTAATTGCTAATATTTCAGCTAGTTTTCTCTTCGTAGTTATTTGACACAAGCGGTTTTGATTCAACCCTGGACTTTCCCACTGATAGTGTGACAGTTGTTACTAGCGGAGCAGGACATGCTTACCCTTCCGGAGATCATAATATCACTCTCAGTTTTTCATGGGATATCGCACTATGAGTGCTTTTGTTTTTGTTTTTGTTTTTTGTTTATTTTTGAATTTCTTCTTTTTATTTCCGTGCCTTGTGATTGTCTTACATCGTACGTTTTTGTTTTGTCTTCGTTTTTCTGTTTTCCCGTTTTTGCCATGTCTATTGACTTTGATTTTTGAAATCACCAGTTCCCTTTTTCTTTTGGTACTCTGCTGTCGTTAAGTCCTACTAATCAGATCACTTTTATGAAATTCTAATGACTTTCATTTTCAAAGTGGCAACATGTACAGCAGTTTAGTCCAAAATTATATCATGTTTCTATATTGGTGGACTATAGTATGATGGCTTGTCTTGATATTTTTATCTATTGCAGAAAGAAGGGGAAAATTAACGTTTTGGCAATGTATTAAATTAGTAAAACACCGAAGTCATTGTAGATTTAGTTTTTGCAGATGGCCATTTCGACAAATTATGCAGAAATCAAATCAAAGACCAATTCTATTCCTAAAGGTGTATAAAAGCTAATAGAGAGCAAATAACCAACAAGGTCTAAAATGAAAAGCCAAAATCGGCTTAGGACAAACTTGCAACCAGATTCCCCCTTAGTTTTCCTGAAATTCAAATACTGCAAGATGCTTCAATGCACTTTGAATCTGCTGAATCTGGCACATATCACAGTTTCTGCATTTTATTCATGCCAATCATGCTTTGTTCAATACACTTTTTATTTCTTTCGAATATATACTTTTCGGTTCATGTGTACACTAACGAACTATATACATTTGTACATGTGTATATTGTGTAAAATGGTAAATTACATTTAATATGTAAATATTTTCATTAAAGACGTGGTTAAAGCCACTACCGTTGCATTCAAAAACCAATAAAAAAATAACAAAAATTATACAACTTTGAAAATTTGCATTTTTTTGGCTTATTAAATCTGCATTATTTCTATGATTCAAGTACTTTTTACAAAATCAAAACATCTATTAAATGCAATCTTTCTCTTATATTTCACCTTTAAGACAATAAAGTTTGGACAGATATTTCGAATATAAATATTTTATAAATGCTTATGACTGACGATTCGGTTCTCACTTACTTTCTGAAATGAGCAAATTAGTGGGCCTGAAAGACCCATGCCGAACTTTGTCCTTTACATTTCACAAAGTCAACAATTGTTGAATAACCTGCAAAAAGGCAATTTTATTCAATTTTTATACCTTGTATTTACATTTATAGAACCAGAAATTGCATTTTGCATGAAATATCTGACATATTATGCAAAATATAAACGTAAATATTAGTGAACGTCTTGTTTTGAACTTTTTCAAACTGCAATTTTTTTCGTCAATTCTAAGTGTCTTCATTTAGGTTAAGCTTGTATCTAAATCAGTATACATAAACCAGTTTTAGTATACTGTTGGTGTTGTTAAGCAGTGGACTCTGCATAAATGTTATGGAGGTAAACGGGTACGTGTTGTTCATCTTTGCGTGTGTGTCTTCAGTTTTCTTTTCTGTGTCGTTATGTCTTTCTTTCCTTTTGTTTTACCGATATTGCCATTGCCCTTGGATTGTTCGTTTAGGAACGGCTCGATGCTCACTTGCTTTGTATCAAATTCAATATACATTTACAAGTTTTAGTATATACAGTTGGTGTTGGTTTGTCAGTGGACTATTCATCTGCGTAAATGATATTCAAGTAATATTCAGTGTCACATGAGAAGACGAAAAGACCTTATTTAGGTGAAGTTTGTATCTTTGGTTGATAAATAACAAGGTAACAATGGAAGATTAGAATTGACTACCCGGTATGTTTTAAAAATCGAGTTTGGTACCCTTTGTAACCAATAGCTGCACGTGCGTAACAGGTAAAATTGTACAATCTGAAAGTTAATTCAGCACGTGGAAAACTATCTTATGCTGAGAGATGGCAAGTTCTTGATATGGTTAAAGCTAAAGCAGGCACTGGAATCTTCATCTGAATAAATGCTATGGAGGTAATATTCAATATGTCCAATATGAGAATTGTTCGCCAAATGAACATTTATCTGCCATATCATTTGCCACGTCGTTTCATAGCAATACTTAAACAAATTGGCCAGGAAATCTTCAAGATTTTCCCAGTTGTTTACTGGAAAAATTGTTTTCAAAACTGGCAAATATGTTATTAACTTGAAACTCGGCTTGCAACGCCATATTCTGATTTTTAATAATACTGTTATGAAAAGTAAAGTAAGTGAGAACCGAACTGTCAGTTTAAAACGAATAATCCAGGGAAAATGGCAGCATCGGAAAAAAAACCAAAGAAACAAAGACTCAATGAGTAAGGCACAGAAAAGAAAAATGAAGATACACGAAAGTAAATGAGATGTTTCAGAAAAGAGGGTTCAAATGCAACAATGCAACCCTTATTTGGACCTTGGGATAAGCAAAAGCAAACACCAAGTACCGGGCTAAATGAAAATATTTTGTGGTCACCTTATGCAACGACTTGCACGAAGATATGTAGGAAGTATAGAGCTGATTTTTTTTTCTAATTATACTCGTAAAGTTAATTAATCAGTCTATATACAACATGTATAATGATGCCAAATGTGGAGTTTTCCTATTTCGACAATGTCTTATCGGTTGTAAAACAGAAAAAAGGTTTTATAGAATACATCTACAAACGTATACCCCAGAAAAAAGGAGAGGCGGAAATCCCAAAATCAAAAATCCAAAAACACTGTAATACATATCCAACACGAATTGAGACAACATAAAAAAAAGAAACAAATAAACAGAAATGAACAAACTAAAACACTAGCAGTGTGAAACCCTACAAACTTGAGGTATCATCAGGTGCTCCGGACGGGTAAGCATAACCTGCTCCACACATAGCACCCCGCGCACAGCCAGCTTAAATATTATTTTGAAGTATCTGTTGTGTGGCCGATTGATTATTGTTATTCAAAAAAGTACAACACGAATGAAAAGATAAGACCAAAGAACCATTTTTACGCCAGTACGGTAATAGTAGACATTAGATAGTAATTGATAACTCTTTGTTTAAAAAAAACAGAAGAAAAAACATAGTAACATAACATTTTTATTAAACTGCATTTTTAAACATTCATTGCACACAAAACAGATATCACTTAAATACATATGGTAATGATATGGCCAAATTTTACTTCATACTGTATATTGTTTTTGGTACAGGTAAATATGAATCCAAATTATTTCCTGCTACCGAATCTTGTTGTCGTTGAGATCAGTTTTAATTCGTCTTCAGGTTTGAATGAAAATTTTATCCACAATTGCTGATGTTTGGTTTAGTCTACAAAATAAGCACAATATAATTACATTGTATACTTTTACATTACTTTCTTTTCATAAATTCGTCTTTATCTTGTAGATTATAATGAAGGAAAATCGATAATTCTGCTTCAAAAAATTAAAATGATAATTTCACCAAAAAGGACTTAAACATTCAGTCATAGAATAATTGTATATCCACAGAAACCTAATCCTTAACTCCAAACAGAAAGACTTGTGGATTATTTCCCCGAAACGAGTTAGCTAAAGGGTCAAAGGAATTATAGATTTATAAAAATATCAATGCATTCATTTAGTATTTTGTTCTTAATTACCACTGGGCCGATGCTTCTGCTGATGGACTGTTAGTCCCCGAGGGTATTCACCAACCCAGTAGTCAGTACTTCATTGCTGACCCGAAAACCGATTGAATTTAAATTTGCAATATCTGAATTTTACAAAATTTTGTTTAAAACTAAGGAGTATCTCCTTGCTGCATAGCTATGTACTTAGCAGTATTTTGGTTTTCTTTTTAGATCCTTTTTATTATTGTGCTCTATCAGCCTTAACACGTTTTTTCGGTTAATGGACTTCCAAATGTTTGGTTAGATCTGCACTGATGAGACATGGGTTGTCGAAATGCGCATATGCAGAAATATATTTTCAGTAACTTCGGTATTTTGTTCTTAGATATTGAATTTATTGACCATACATAGCTAACTTTGTACATGGAGATAATCGATAAATGTTTTTCAGTATCTCTTGATCAACCAATAGTGCTTATTTACTCGAATGTTCCAACAACAGATGCTTGATAAGTTTTTATGAACATAGCGCCCTTGGAAAAGATTAACAAACGAGTAAAAAATTACTAGTATCACCCGAGACATCTAAGATAATATTTTTCACCGAGTGTGTTAATCATTTTGACACAATCAAGGAAGGGTAATAGTTTTTGGATCATTTTGAATGCTTAATGTACCATATTCTGGAAAAATGGTATTGTTTTAATATCGTAACCTGCTGTATCAAAGCTCGTTTTAATTTTAAATAATATGTTGAACAAAGTTAGTCGCTTTATCCTTTTTCATACTATGAATTCACTTAAACATCGAATTTTTTCCAATCAAATAGGTTTTTTTTAACATGGATAATGTTTTTCTTGTAATATATCTCATCTAAGCAAATTCCACTAATTCTATTGAAAACGTATATTATTTTGTACTAGGTTTTAAAGACAAGGGAAACCTAAAAAATAGGCCATTAAAACTCAAGAGAAACCCTGTCTAACAGAAAAATAACAAAAATATGGAAAAAAGGCACAAAGATCTATGTCTTCTTTTCCCAAATTTTATCAATGTATGAAATTTCAATGAAATCTACATAAATGTTTTGAATTTTAATATATTTTAATTTACACTATACTCCCTTAATTTGAAATCAATGCAGCGCAAAAGGGAAAGACAAGTCCTTGTAAATATACAAATAATACTCCAATTGTTAGTATAGTGTCTGAATATGGAAGTTTCGACAACTTATCTCTATTCAGTGTGCAGATCAAATAACATTTGAAAATCCATAACCGAAATATGTTTATTAGCTGCGGAAGAAAAAATTATCAATTAGATCTAAAAGATATTAAAATCGGCTTAAGGCACAGGTAAAGAAGAGGGAGATACTCCTTAGTTTGGAACAAAATGTTCATATATTTAGATGTTTCAAGTTTCCAAATAAAATCTGTTTCGGGCAAGCACCGAAGTACTGGCTACTTGTTGGGTGAATATCCTGGGGGACTAACAGTCCACCAGCAGAAGCATCGGACCTGTGGTAATAAATACCAAAATACTGAAATTACTTTCAGATAGTATCAGAATTGCACAACAAATATGGTCTATAGTAGAGAAGTTAATAGATTCTCCTTTTTCGTGATACAATTCTATGTTTTCCTATCTATATTTTCACTCACACATTTTGTTATTAGAACAAATATTATCTGTCTCTGCTTGATTCCATGAATAATTCTAATACCATTATTGGGGTGACGAATTTAAGCTTTCAAACATCAGGAGATAAAGAGAGATTTTACAGCAAGGGAGACGTAATATGGTTTGAATACTTTTTCAGACATAATAACCTCAAATTTATGCTCATCAATATGCCCTACACGACGTTGAAAGTCTGTAATTGTTCTTTATTCGCTTCAACTCTGTATTAAATTTGCAAATTTTTCTCAAATGAACATAAATATTCCTATCACGGCACGATAAAACATTTGTTTAGATCAATCCTGTGATGTCCTATCGACATGAAGTTAAGTAGAACACACCATTCCAAGGATGAATGATAAATTTTGTTTAAAATAAGCTTTCTCAAATCATTTTACAATGTTTCCTGCTTAAATATTCTTAAAAATTAATTTTAACTTCATGTAGCATATATATCTTATTTCGTTGAAATTGTTGAATAACTTTTAATAGTGTATTGACCGATTATCAATCTAAAAAAAGAAAAAAAAACACAGATCATTTTTGTTTTATTCTCTGTAGTGTAATTTTTCAAAATTGCGCGAATCATCAACATTGTAAAATTTAATACTCAAATTGAATCAAATTTATTTTATCGATCAAGCCGATTAACGACCGGATGGACAACAATCATAACATTCATGTCAAGAAACCCACATTCAATAGAATAGTTGCTTTTATACGTTAAATATTGGATGTACATCGCTCTAGTTTATTTGTTTGTTTCTTTGCTCTAAAACCTTAATCTGTATATAAAATAATAATGATAATATATAACAACTGATTGCTTCAGGACAATCGGATGTTTATACATTAGTTATTTCTACCAAATATTGATTTTGCTTTACGTAAAAACTTCGCTAGTGTCTAGAATAATAATGTCGATAGTTCATTTGCTGACCCCAAAACCAATTTTATCTGGAAACTTGTAAAGAAAAATGTTTATAACTAAGGAGTATCCCCCTCCTAGCTCTGTCCTTAGCTGATTTTTGCTTTCCATTTAGATTTTTTTCTCTATCAGATGTTACGATTTTTGGTTTATGACCTTCTAACCTGCAATGATGAGACACAAGTTGTCGTAATGTCCATATGCAGAAACTAAATTTACAGTAACTTCGGTATTTTGTAATTCGATCGTAAGAAACATTGAATTATCTCATTGTACCAAGTAAGCTATATGTGGTAAAAGGGGAGGTAATTTAATAAGAATGTCAATACACTTTTTTTGATATGGAAATTAGAATAATTTCTCCATTGACCATACAATACTAAGCTGATACAGGGAGATAGTCATCAAATGTTTCTCACTGATGTTACCATTTTGGTACCATGGCTTAGATTATGGAAAGTTAAAGAAGTTAGGAGTATACACTAAAAAGAGTGGCGTAATAAGTAAGGCAGGACTCGACCCTGGCTCGAATCCCACAATGGTATTGTTCAACGTTTTTCTTTAAAATTTCATGGATGGTAAAATATAAAATTTTACGTAGTCAAAAACAATCTGGCCTTGACAAAGACAAAAAAAAGTAAAAGTATCCATCGTTCTAACTTGGTTGAGATTGCTGGGGTGTATGCCAGAAAAAAGGAATTGGCATGTAATTTAACAATTAGTTTCCTATAGATATTTTTGTGTTAAAATATGTTGCATTTTGTCATATAGATTAAAGTAAGTAACATAAAATGATGAATTTAGGAGTACAACCAATGTACCTGACCACACCAAAGCAAATACATGTTAATTGTAGTTATTGTCTATGGATTGTTTGGATAATTTTACTATTTCGGGTAGACTGACAGAAATACAGGCTGAAATTGACGATGATGTGAAAATTACATGATGATAGTAGTTCTATAAACTGTTGTGATAGGAATTAATTAGACTTATTGCATGATAGAAAATCAAATGAAATAAATCCCTTGGAACAGGAGATTATATGTATACAGAAATATAGTACATGCATAAACTTGTGTTCAACAAATCTAGAAGAAATACTGAGAATTTATCTTTTTGTGTCAATTCATTTCATGCAAAGCATATATGTATCTTTTTAAATTATTAAAATAAAGTTAGTGGCAGGATCTTGAGAGCAGATTAATCATTTCGAAAATACTATGGCATTGACCTTTCCAAGCAAAATACGTGGCTTGTTGCCATTGGTGCCATCCTTTGATCCATATAACAATAATGTACTTAGTATTTGGCATATAATTATAGTTAACAAAAATTAGAATATTTTTCATTACCGGTAGTAGTTTGTTGAACATTTACACAGGATGTCGATTATTTTCGTTAATACTTCTGCATAAATTATTGGTAACTTCGGTATTTTGCTATTTACCCAAAACGTAGTATACACCCAGATATACGTAAATCGACTACAAAGTTACGGCGAACATATAATACTTCGATTCCAATATTAGCGATCAAGGCGTACCTATGGTTAATGTGACAACAGCTATAACACTGTTTTTGTGTATGTGTGCAAACAAAATATGACGTCATCTATTTAAGCGTTTATTCTGTTTTTACGTCACTCATTATGTTATGGGATATATAAACAAGGTTGGTCGTCAAGGGTGCCATGGTTCCCATTAGATAATAATGTGTAACACGGTGGGTGTTTAATTCCCTCTTTTCGTAAGTCGGGATCAACTCCGGGTCAGGTTTTTGTAGGACGGTGTCTTTGATTTTGAAGTTATCCCCCTTAGCTACTTACAACAAAACTAGTGTGGAATTTAATACGACGAACTTGTCAGTCAAATCAAAGATATATTAATAAGAATTCACTGAGTAACCTCGCGTTTTATTTCTTTGGATACTTTTTTAACCCATCAAAATTACGTTTTGTCTCTTTGGTCAAGTATTCCGCATATGCGGAAAACTATTGAAAATGCTGATTTCTCTCCGTTTGCCTTTGTTGTGACATCGTCCGCGAAGGGAGATAACTGCTACAAAAATAGCTTGATTAATGCATAGTACCGGCTTACCAAAATAGGGAACATGAAGCAGGAGATGCTTACTCTACCGGTGCATCTGATCTCACCAATGGTTTTTTATTGGGTCCGTGTTTTTCATCTTTGGATGTGTGTGTGTGTCTTCATTTTTTTCTTTGTCGTACTCATGTTATGTATCTGTTTCTTTGGTTTTCTTATGTTGCCATTGTCTTTAGATTGATGGTTCGGTTTTTACTCACTGTTATTTTGCATTATTCAAGTTCCATATTGTCTTTAACCTGTGAAATAAGAAAAAAAACGATGCTGTGGCAAAACGGCCCTTTTGAACAGCATCATCTTGTTTTTTTTCAGTACACGCTTCGATTGTTTTGAAGTACATGTATGGTATAATGCCGAGATAAATTCTTTAATTACCTGCATTTATATGCGTAATTCTTCATGTTCACACTCTGACAATCTTGCTTCTGCCTGTAATTAAAAAAGTTAATATGTCCATATCATGTTCAAACAAGCTGCAAATTTGATTAAAAATATCACATTTGGAAAATATCATAATAACGAGCAGCTATTTCTGCAAAATTAATAATAAATAGCAGGCAAATGGGAAATAAAATATAACAAAAATAGAAATAGCCAGTAGACACGAAAATATATAACGTAAACACTATATATTTAAGTTTATTATGTATAAAAATGCATTCACTGCACACCCGTTTACCACGAAATTAATAAATTTCCAGTGGTAAATTGAGATATGTTAATATGCTGATTATAAATCTTGTTTTGTCAAAATTTCAAACGTGCACTAAATTCTTCTATTCTGTTATGATATCGTGAAACTTCTTTGTAAGAATTAAATTTTATAAATTAAATACAAATTGAGATTATAAATACCCACAACATGACATGAAATTTTAATTATTATTTGAACATATAGTTTGTGAGTTTTTATCTCCATATGCCATATTGCATAGGCTGAAAGAAATCAAATACACTACGACAGAGGCTAAGTTTTTATAGAAAAATTATTACTGAAATGTCATACTTAGAATTTGGTTGTTGAAGAATAAATGCAAATTTAATCAGAAGATATATTGATGGGTTGTTATCCCACATGACATTCATAGTCAGTCGATTTAAGTCTATAATGACGCTATATTGGCAGCAAATTGACTGCTAAATCACATGAATGACAATTAATAAGCATGTCTTGTAACAATAAGAAACAATTATAGTATTTTGTGTTTAATTGACATTGTTCTATTCATTAGTAGGTGTCATTTTGTATCCAAATTAGATATATAAAGTTACTTAAACATGTCAAAGATTTGAAGAACGAATGTCACAAAGGTGTTATGTTTCGTGTTTGATTGATACCTGCATAAAAAGTAAAGTTTCAGATGGCAAGTAACAAATTTAGAGTAAAACAATTATAAGAAACCGTCGAAACTGAAGTCCAATTTTCTTTATACAACGTCGATCGCAGAATTGCACAGACATTTTGGATCATTTAAAGACAGCAAAAGCAACATTAACACATTTTCAATAAAATGCTAAATCAATTTTATGAAGTCAACCGTCTTTTCAATTTTGATACCAAGCATACGAATTGTCAAGTTTACTGTGAATTTATCATTTGGCATGCGTAGAAATCCTTTGTATTTAACGTAATCAAATTACTGCCTAAGAAATAGACGAAGACATTTTGATTCTTAACGTCATGTGGTGAATCTGCAGTAAATTATCTTTTTATGTATAGTGCTAAAATTTTATTGTTGAAACTGTATCAAATAAAAATTTGAATTCAGAAAAAGCTGTAAAGAACTATTACTCCAATTTGCCACCACTCCAATTCAAAACTATAGTCAAACTCTTCTTTGTCTTGTATTAGTTTACAATATTACATATGACAAAGCGAAGACAAAACAGTACATATTAATATTCCTATATTATTCGAAGGGTAACGAAATTGGTTATTCCTAGACTACCCAGAGGATTAATTATGTCTTTTTGATAAATATTTTATAGATACCAGACCTACATAACCTTTAGAGAGTTCAGGATTGCTTGATGTAAGTCTTCACAATAAGTGATAAAAACAATGGTTAATGTCAGAGCATAGCAATTAAAGGAAGACATTAGCTTAGTAATGAATAACGGATACCAACAAAAGAGGCACATTACCGTGTTAATGTGGAGAACAAAGATTATATGTGTTTTGTACAACTTATATCAATTTATTTAATTCATAGAATTGTATTAAAGTGTTGAATAATTGTATGAGAGATGATCATTTTCTTGACCTGTAAATTGATCTAGTACGTATTATGTTCTGATGTATGTTAAAGTCGTTTGTCTTGGATGGTTGTAATGCTGATACTACGGCTTTAGCAGAAATCTATTCTGCAACTTCATTGAAAAGTTTAACACTTTAGAATGGTATTGTTACCATTGTATTGTTCGAATGCATTACAAATTAAAATTTGAAAATTCATATGCATTTTTCTTTTATAACTGTAATTTAGTTATATGACAGTTATGTATCATACACTAGAATTTGTGTCTTTATTTTGAAAACGACCTCGCTTTCTTGCTTACATGTTGCTCGGTGCTCTTCTAATACTGATCATTTTAAAATTTACACTGTCGTTAATATGAAAAGATTACAAAATAAAATTGAGAGTATTTCGCTTTCTTAGGGCGAATTTGGCTGGACTTTAATTCTATCTTTCATATGTTTGATTTACGGTAATCCATATATATGTTGCTTATCTGTACTGAAGAGACATAAGTTGTCGAAATGGCCATACTCAGAGCTAAAATTACTGCATTTTCGGTATTTTATGTATTTCAGCTGAAATTGTTACACTTGATAAAAATGTCTAGGTGACCTAACTATCAAATGAAAAAGAAAAAAAATCACCTTTTTTTAAAAATTACTCATAATTTGTATTAGTGAAATTGATTAGTATTGTAGGTTGATTTCATTTGTAACAATGTTGGTTAACAGAATATGTATGCAATAGTTATTATGTAAGCTACTATCTGAGTGTAGTTCTGTGTACTGATTTAATTGTATGTTAAATAATATAAATAATAAATGCACGTATTGGTTAATACTACAATTAAATCAATATTAACAAGAGACTGGCACTGAATAGTTCTTCTGGAAACTGAGATCTAAGGTAACACTTAAACGGAATGGTAAGAATTGTAAATGTAGTGAGCAATATTTAAGTGGTATCAGAACCAGAACATCTTATTCAAAAATTTTATAAGAAGAAATAAATTAAGGTTGAAGGGGCAATCCGTACAACGAGTTCTGGTCGCTACTTGGCAAGTGAAAGGGATGAGCCTTTTTAGATAAAAAAAAGTAGTATAGCAATACATATAATATTGAAGAAGACCATACCCAATGATATTGAAAAAATGATGAATAACCATAGATAACAATTAAAAACTTGGAAACTTATCGCAAATCAAAATAGGTAAGAAAACCAACAAAACCGAAACAGAAAGACTAATGGCTTATTTCCAAAAACGAAAACATAAAAGAACAAAACATGATATAATTGACAGTAACTTTGGTATTTTGTTATAGATACAATGGTCAAGCAGTGATTGTCGCCGGACTTGACTAGAGATCACGAAGCATAATCAGTTCACGAAATACTGACGAACTTCGAAAGAAAAGAATTGGTATTTTTTAGGAAAATGAAGCCAAAACTCATGGAGTGGTATATATAGTTAAGAATTTTAAAAAGGTTCTTCACTTATAATGTTGGCATGGAAGTATAAATTCAAAATTGTACTTAAAATCTATTAGATTAACGAGGATTGTTCTGTCTTTGGTATGACATCTAATAAATAAGAAATGCATGCCGAAATTACCGTGAGTTTCTATATATATATATAGCTATTTCGACAACTTATGTCTCTTCAGTGCAGATCAAATCAAATTATTTCGAAATCCAGAACCAAAGCATGTGTAAATGCTGAGAGCAAACAAATCAACAAAATTGTCCTAAGAGAAAAACCAAGATCAGTTAAGGACAGAGCTATCTTAAGGGGAGATTCTGAAACAAAATTTTCGTAAATTTAGAAACATTTCCAAATAAAGTCAGTTATCGAACCAACATCAAAAAACTAGCTACTTGGTTGGCGAATACCCTCGAGGATTAACAGCAGAGGCATCGACCCAGTGGTAATAAATAACAAAATACCGTAGTTACAGTGAATTTAGTTTCTGTTTATCGCCAATTCGACAACTTATGTCTCTTCGGTGCTGATCAAATGAAAACATTTGGAAATCCATGGTCGTTTGGACAAAATTTAATAGACAAAGAGAAGACAAGTAATTTTAAAATAAACCAAATTGAGTTCTTCAAATTACTCATTCTTAAACTAAACAAAGCAACATATACCATTCCAAGGAAATTGTGTGTAAGAATCCCCTGTTTTCCTGTTTTTTCCTGTACGTACAATTATGCAACACGAAATATTATGTAAAATTGTTGAAGTGACATATAGTACCACTCAATCAAGAAACACATAATAGTTCTGGCCAAACAAGGCACTATCCCAGCAGAACCTCTGATGATGTTACATATTCTACTCAAGTACTGACAGTATTGAATTACATCAATCAAACTAGTTGTATTTAGAATTTGATGGAAATTATATTGTAGATATCGGAACCTATAATTGTCAGCTAATTAGAAAGACGGTGATAGAAACATGTGTCGTTATAAGTTTCCGAACGGTGATCAAGTAGGTATAGTACATGATGAGAATTAAGGATGAGACAAGCATGTTAGTTTCAGACAATGAAAGGTGCTTCAGTTAAATTTGAATAAATTAAATCCATTCAATTTACACTTGACTCAAGCGCACAATGTCAAATGCAATTCAAGTTAGTTGTTTATTTTTTGTTATAAGTTTTTAGCATTGGTAATGTAATATGTTCTAAATACATCAATTTAATTAATATTGTAGGCTAAGGATTTGTAACAATGTTGCTTAATAGTATATTTATGCAAAAGTTATCCAGTAAACTACTATCATTATTTCATATTGCCAAATTTTTATTTTAGATTTTTTTCATTATCTTGTCTTTTGCTTTGGTATTCGTTTGCCGATTTGTTTTCATCTCATCCAATTGAAACGAATTTATCTGTTCTACGATAACCGTGGACACAAGGTTTTCAGTAAAATTATCAGACTTCATATAGTCTATACAATGACCTATGGTACAATATTTTCATAGTTATAAAACGATGTTTTTGTAGTAACTAGCTTAATTTAGTAGATTTAGTTTTTACCGATGGCTATTTCAAAAACAAGGTCACTCCATTGCATTTCATACAAAAATAAAGAAGCCCCATTATATAACAAATATAAAGTCAATTGTCTAGTTTGGTATTATATATAAACCATTGACTATTAAGTGAAGCTCGGTTATGAAACAAATTTATCAATAAATTCCACTCAAACCGTTGCTAGGGGGCGTCTCGAATTTACATTGAGAATTAGCAAAGCTTTTTGTTAAAAGCCTCATCGTGCCTTCAAGATGAAGAACAACATAAAAGCGTTTCCATTGTTTAGTTCTACAATGTATTTGTAGAGACTTTGTCGCATGTGCATTTATCTATATTTTTTCAATGTTTTTTTTTTGGATAAAGTACCGATGGCATAGTTTATTATTTTGTTCGACCACCGAATATTATAGTGTAACAAATAAAAAAAAACAACGGAAGAATATGGATTATATGGACGTGACAAAAGGTATTTAAAAAACATGGTAAAACCAAGCAATGGAAAAACGGTTTTGTTGCTGTTATTCATCTTGAAGTCATCATGAGGCCTACAACAATAAGCTTTTTCATGCCTCACAATGAATTGATGACGACCCGAGCTCTGGGAGTTTTCCAATTTAATTTTTTGTGTTCAATTGAATTCAGTTTTAGGCAGAATAAGTAACAAATACAATGACATGTCTTTTTCCTATATAATACGTTTTTGAAATTTTGTGCGATTAGAGCATATCAAGAGACTTTTAAGAAGTTCGTGTGAGCATGTTAATCTGTATCTTGTAGTTCGAATATCTATGTACTAACATTGAAAGGATATGGAGTAAATGCACATGAGACAGGTCTCTACAAATACATGGTGAAACAGAGCAATAGCATAACGCCTTTTTGTTGTTCAATTAGTATACCTATATTTGATTTATAAGTAAGGTTAGATGATTTATCGAGTTTTCTCCGTTAAATAAATTTCATATTGTCACTGGTGAAAATAAAGGATTTTTTGTCACGGTAGGAACTGAAGTCGCAATATCTCGTCATTGTTGTTGTCAAGTAAACAACAGCGCATTGAAGGGAAAAAATCTATCTTTGCTATAAAAATCTATATAATAAAACACTTGACTAAACTATCGTGATAAATATTAATATATATGTCAATCTAATGGACCAATGCGTTGGATTAAACTTGTTGCAAGTTCCACAACTCTTTTGTAATGCTCGTCACTTGTAACATTTTAATAATATTCACCACTGTTGATTAGTTATTCTATAGGTATTTGATTTGCTGTTCTGACTGTTGTTAATGAATTTTTGGAAAATAAAACTTCAATAAGGGTATGCTACTACGCCTTCTTGCAATGTTTTGGGTTATGGAAAAAATGATTATTGACGTTTTTTGATACATGTATGTATATTTACTTGGTAAGATTTAATATTGTGACATTTGAATTTTCCTGTGACATGTCTATATGAGACATCGGTAATAGTTATGATGCTAATCCAATCTGTCACAGGTGTTTCGTTCACACATTTTAATGAAAAAAATAGTTCATTTGAAATACGTCTGAAAATTGGTTTGTAATTATCAGACTAGTTCTTTAATTAAAATGGTCTGACATTCTAGTGGCAGTCTTATTGATGAGTTTTGTTTCAAGTTACATCCTATAAGCAAAAGACACAAAATGACAAAACTGCAACTTCTGTGATAAGGACTTGTTTTTCAGCCTTTTGCTGGAAGCTAAAGTGAATTAGAACATTCCGTGTTAATTCGGTTGAATATTTGTTAAAATAAGGTTTCATGTTTAAGCGAACTACACATCAAAACCAATGCCTTATTGTCATAACGAAATCATTAGCATTCAAGGATTTTTCAATTTATGATTGATTTCCCGGATCAACTGATTCAACCAATTAAAGTTCATGTTTTCACAATAGTAGCGGGATCAATCATCTATTCAATAGTTCCATTTTGTACAAAATATGATACATATCAATATTCCGTGTTAGGAATTATATTTAAAAAATACACTCCTTACAATATATTTCAAGAAAATATCTTTTGTGAGAATATGCAAAATGCTTCAAAACACCAGTTTTCATGTGTATTTAAATTGGATAAGTCAGCGTCAAATAAAACTTTATGTTGTAGTAAATCTTTTTTGATTGTAAAAAGGTTCACATATGGACGGAGAACATCTTCTATGTTTTAATGTACTTATTAAACTGCATCATAAGCTACTTGTTTCATTGTATAATGCTAGGCATGTTTTAACTTTAATAACTAAGCCCTAACGCAGACTTAAAGATCCCGACCAACAATAAATAAATTCAATTCGTATGTTAAAAAACACTTATTTGAATATTACTGATAAATTAATGTTAATAGAAAATAACTAACAGTTCAAATGTGAATTTAAGGCATTTAAATACGCTTTCATGTTCTATGTCGATTCAGGTTTCTTGGCATTGAAATATTTATAAATTTAGATGTTTTTTGTAAAACCATATCTTTTAAAATGTAAAATCATATGTAGGATATGAATGTGGCAGACAAAGACTAAAAAGGAGTATAAGGCTCAAAGTCGGCTATAAGACCGAGAAGATAAAGAAATTCAGTAACCAATACTCAGTATGATGAAGCATGGCAAATTGAGGTTCAAGTCATAGAATCCGCAAAGATATTATACCGAATATTCTTACTACAGACCTGCTACAGACCCGTTTATATACAACAGATATATAGCAGACAAAACAAGCCGATTAAATTAAATGCAGTGAAAATTAATTATCAATTATAAAGATTTGAGTTTGTTGTCTGCCTTGATATTATACCGAATATTCTAACTACAGACCCGTTTATATACAACAGATACCTACCAGACAAACCAAACCTATAATGCAGTGAAATTTAAGTGTTATATGAAGATGTGAGTTTGTTGTCTGCCTTGATATTATACCGAATATTCTAACTACAGACCCGTTTATATACAAAAGATACCTACCAGACAAAACAAAACTATAATGCAGTGAAATTTAAGTGTTATATGAATATGTGAGGTTGTTGTCCGCCTTGATCTTATACCGAATATTCATATTACAGACCCGTTTATATACAACGGATATCTACCAGACAAAACAAACCTATAATGCAGTGAAAATTAATTGTAATATGAAGATTTGAGTTTGCTGCCAGGTTTGTAGTTAGATTAAGATCATCGAAAGCATGGCACAATAACATAACACTACAACCAATTCAATTCACAGATTAATCTTGTATAATTAATTAAATCTTAATTGAGGAATCTAGTTTCTACATAATGTGTCAGATTTAATCACTATTACATTACAATGAGCATGCAAACCTATTCATTAATTTTCTGCATAAAATGGTCGCGTTTTGTATTTCAAGAAAATCCTACAATTTTTATGTTGTTTTTTTGGTACTTAAATTTGATTATGGTGCTGTGGAGTGTTTTGTAGGTAAGGATAAGGAAGCACAGTAAACCTCTACATTTTATTACATAAATATCCTAGAAATATACTGGACATATTCAAATTAACTCTATCACGAGCGAGACAGGATTAAAAGCAATTTGTACAACTAGTAGCATTTGGTTTAACCAGATTTGTAAAATTCAGGGAAGCAGTTAAAATTTTCCATTAAAACTGAAAGTGTCTTGTAATAATATCTCAAACATTCGTTTAAAAAGGGGATAAAAATTAAATGCAAAGTATAATTGCACTGCATTTTCCACGAAGACTATATGTTATGATATATTTGTGTAACTTAATAACTTGGGAAACGTATACCGAAGAAAAAAGGCAGAAAATTAAAGATCTAAAATAAAAATAAATAAATAAATAAAAAAAAACATGGCAATTCATATTCCACACAATTTTAGACAGCACGACAAAGACAATACAAATTAACAAAAATGATTTAGAACTCCACAAAACGTAAGCTCTCGTAGTGTGAAAGTATCATCATGCAAGGTAATAATAGTCAAGATAACAGTAAACCCTTACAAGGCCACAAGCATGATCTGCTTCAACGAGTGGCACTCATTACTAATAAGTTACCTATACAAATTAACACTACTTGAAGCACTCATAGAGGAATATTCGTTGACATTTTGTGATTTTGAAACTCAAAAAGTTAAAATTTGCGTCTTTTCAAAAACATTTGAAAATGAATATAACTTAAATTATTACTGTGGAAGTACTTTTATTATTGGACATCAATTTTCGTGGTTTTCATAAATATCACTATTTCATAGGAACTTAAATTCGTGGTTTCAAATTCCATACATTAAAACTTTACGGAAAAAATGCATTTCGTTGGGAACTTAATTTCATGGTTTAAGCGAACCACGAAATCCACGAAAATTGGAACCACACGAACAATAGTACTTTCACAGTATGTTTTAATGTAATGAATAACTTTGACATAAGTAGTCCATATCATAAAAACTTAATCAACAATGTTTTCAGTTTGTGTCAAAACAACACCGTAAAGTTTGAAGTGAATAGAACCACAATTTAGACAAAGAACAAGTGAAGGACAGACCTACCAAGGAAAGAGATACTCCGATGTTTTGAAGAGTTTTGTATAAGCTAAGCAATCGAACGATGGAGTAAATGCACATGAGACAGAGTCTC
This sequence comes from Modiolus philippinarum, assembly GCA_002080025.1. Lineage (NCBI taxonomy): Eukaryota > Metazoa > Mollusca > Bivalvia > Mytilida > Modiolidae > Modiolus > Modiolus philippinarum. Next base: position 23,024 of record MJUU01055611.1, on the reverse strand, counting down.
TACAAATGCATGGTTAAACTAAGCAATAGAACAAATGCATGGTAAAACCAAGCAATAGAACAAATGCATGGTAAAACCAAGCAATGGAACAACGCTTTTGTTGCACATTGGAAATATTCCTTAATAGATATGCTTAATATATATAATTCTAGCATAAAAAATCGGCCGTAATGAAATCAATAGTAATGTCGAAAGTGCTGAACAACACAAGACTAAACGAGTCGCGGAACTTGTTCCGTATCGAGTTTAATCCATTGTTCGTCTCGAGTGCCCTGTTTTATTGACACTTAGTTAAGCTTTTTATTATATCGAATTTCTAACATATACCTAGATAATGGAAGCAACTTCATAAGAGTTATTTTTTACCACATTTTTCTTGACAACAAAATTAACGATATTGTGACGTTATATTTCCTAGAGTAAAGAAATTTTTTTCTTTTTTTCAACGATGACAATACAACATTTGTTTAATTTGGAAATCTTGGTACATTTATTTACATCACCGCTAACTTTTGTGAAATACTAATTAATAAGCTATTGGTTATCTGACGTTACATTTAGGTCATCATCAGAGTCAGATACCCAGTTGTAGTAATGATCAATACCATAATTAGAGACAATACGCTCATATCAACAATTTATATCTCAGCATTTGTGCTAGAGGCCAGAATATTTGAAACGTAAATGAAAAACAACACCCAAATATCCAAGAACATGAATTACCATTTAATAGATCGGCGAAAAAGCAAAACAAAAGAAAACAAAACAAAAAGAAAACAAGAACAGAAAAAAACAACCTTCCACAAAAAAAAAAGAGAGAAAAAACCACACACACACATACACACACACACGAACTAAAAAGCAATAAAAGAGAAGTTCTAGGTTACGAAGAATAGTATGTTGTCATCCGTTTAATTACACAGGAGAACTAGTACTGAAGGAAAAAGAGAGAAGGGGCGATCTAGAAAAATTAATAAGCTATTGGTTATCTGAAGTTACATTTAGGTCATCATCAGAGTCAGATACCCAGTTGTAGTAATGATCAATACCATAATTAGAGACAATACGCTCATATCAACAATTTATATCTCAGTATTTGTGCTAGAGGCCAGAATATTTGAAACGTAAATGAAAAACAACACCCAAATATCCAAGAACATGAATTACCATTTAATAGATCGGCGAAAAAAGCAAAACAAAAGAAAACAAAACAAAAAGAAAACAACAACAACAGAAAAAACAACTTTTCCACAAAAAAGAGAAAAAAACCACACACACACACACACACACAAACTAAAAAAGCAATAAAAGAGAAGTTCTAGGTTGCGAAGAATAGTATGTTGCTATCCGTTTAATTACACAGGAGAACTAGTACTGAAGGAAAAGGAGAGAAGGGGCGATCTAGAATAAAAGAAATAAAAATGTAAAAAGAAATATATAAAACACGTTAAAAGCAATGGAAGATGACGCTTTTAAACGAAAGCCTTAGCAGTGTTTCATACCTCTTTATTTGTCAAATTAAGTTTATGCTACATTTTCTGTAAAGGATATGTTGACAAAAAGTGAGTTGTATGATTGTCACTTAACCACACTATAGTTTCAGTCACTTAACCACACTATAGTTTCACTACTTTTTAATTAAAGACCTTTTAAATGTAGTCAAAATGTATACTAATTTTTTTTTGTTCAGCAAAATACTTGTTTTGAATAATGTATGACGTGCATTGTGTAGTTGATATAATTATTGTTTTGCATTATTTTGTTATCTTTGACATCTTTCATTTCCGCAGTTTCCTGTATTTTCTTCTCCCTTTTGACTTTATCTCCGGATTCTCATATTTTTTATTTCCTATACCTCATTACGTAACACACATTAAGAAACTCTGATATATACGTGATATTATCTAACAAGACCATCGGATTAATTATCAAATATTCGTCATTCTGCTAACCGAGATGACTGCTAGATTGTTTAATTGAAATTAAAGTAAAGACGTTTATGTTGATTTGAAGGCCGAATGATCAGTATTTGGCGAACAATGATGGTCAGTTAAATTTTGATACATGTGATTTTATCTTAAAGTCAGATCTCTAAATTTTTTGAATTTCGTTTAACGGTAAATAACATTATATAGCGCAAGCGCACATGTAAATGTAGACGAAAGGCACAAACATTTAATAATTTAAGCGTTTGCTTCTGAATGGTATTATTGCGCTTCAGAACGATGTTGTTATGCTTCTAAATAGTGTTATTGTATTGCTTTTCTCGTGATTTCTCCCATTTAATAAGCACGGGCGTTTAATGCATATTTGCGAGGTATTTCCCACCCTTTTGAGTTTTTTCGCGTTTCACAAAGATTTCATAGATGGAAATATTTTATTTTGTATGGTCGTGACCAAAAAATGTTTCTTCACTCTTTATAGCAACATGGTCGCAAAAGCTCGTAGATTGAAAATAAAGTTTTTTTTCCATCTCGAAAAAGCAACTCCTACCTGAAGATTTTTTTTAAATACGTCTTTATTTAATTATATAGCTTCTCATAATAGTTATCACACGAGGACGCGGTGTGTGGCCGTCGCGTTGAGCTTATACAGACACACCAAGTTTGAGTGTGATAACTAATTTGCATCCCAGCTAATTTATTAAAGGAAGGAAAGACGATAAACATTCTTACAAATTTTGTTCATGCTTAAAATGTCATGAAATAAATATTCTATACTAGAGTAATAATATATCCTTATTCTGCCCCACGACGATTCTTTATATATGAGTTTTTAATTCCAAACGTGCAGGGAGTTCGTGGTGTAGTAGGTAAGGTAGAAGTCTAGTAAACATAAGGCCCCGGTTCGAATCCCGCTATGGACAATGTCATTTTTCGACGTTTTAAAATATTTATCTTGAAAAATTTTATGGATAGCAAATCGTGAAATTTTACTAATTCCAAAACAAATGAACAAGTCTCAAAATCTGGCCTTGACAAAAACAAAAAAAAAAGTAAAAATATCCATTGTTCTACGTTGGGTGAGATTTCTGGGGTGATCCGTCTCAGATCACCAATTAGAACAAAAGAGCTGTGATATAAGTCTCAATAAAACAATAGATCTTACCGATACATTTCATAAAATCATTATAATTTTTTTAGATAACAGAGAAAAGGAATGGTCAAGTACAGATGAAATGTGATATTGTACGTATATATCTGAATATTTTGTGACACATGTTTCAACATTTTCCCCATGTTTTGTAAACCCCGAAGATTGTTTGTGTAGTCATATCTGATAACCTACTTCAAGACAAAAACCAAGTCAATACTGACCATACGAAACTTCCGCTGCCTAAGCTACTTAATGTAATTCAATTGTCATCAAGCATTTTTGTGTTATGAATTATTTAGCTGATATAATCACGTTAGTGAAGCACTATTCACTAAGGTTTATACTTCCGTATAACTTCAAACACTAACAATGCAATACTGCAATGGCCTTTCGAAACAACTCTCAACTTTTGGGGCTCATAAATAGACCATCATGAACTTATTTTTATTCAATGGTTATTCCAAATGCTTGGTAATTATAGTAGTGTAGTAAGCTAATTGAGAACCGAACCTCAAGTCAGTAATTAAATATAATTAAAACAAATATGCTAGAGCATGGATATATTAATATAGCAAATTGTGGGCAGACCAAAACAAATAAAGCTGATTTTTCTTAAAAGAATAATTACAGTATTATAATGGCTAAAAATCTTTGTATTTGATAAAAGAGTAGACATTGATAGGACATAACGTTAATGCACACGAGACGAAATCTCTATACAAATACACATATAACAAAGCAAAGTAACAACACTTTTACTATTTTTCTTCATGTTGAAGTTACCATGAGACTTCCAACAATTAGTATTTGTTAATTTGGTCCTATTTGGGTGATTAAAACCACTGCGACATGTACTAAATGTTTTAGATACTCTAAAATTGCTTCTATCCGAATAAATCATTTATTGCTTAGTTCGTATTTACCCAATGCCTGATAATTTTTACAATAATTAACTGATAATGACGTTCATTATTCCTCACAATTGTCTTATTACTTTACAAATAATGATACACAATTGACCAACCCACTATCTTTATAGAATTGAAATATCACCAATGATAAAAGGACAGGTAGGGTTATACAATAAGATAATGTGTATTTTCAAATATTTTACGAAAGGATATGGAGTAAATAAACATGAGACGATAAGACATATGTTAACTCCAACTGCAATGATTTGACTGAGCTGTATGGCCATTTCGGAAATTTATTCTTCTTCAGCAGCACTAGAACCCAAACAAAGGAAATCCATAATTTCAAAAAATGTTAAAATGCATAAAACCAAACGAAATCCGAATAATCAGTAATATCAAATACAGCTAAGGACAAAACTACGATGGTGGGAGTTTATCCTTCAGTTTTAGAATTTACATAAATTTAGATAATAGTAATTGAACAAAGTGTACACATGAGATATTATCTAATGTACAAGTACACCATATCTAAGAAAAATAAAGAGCATACATCTATACCACGGGAATTGTTAAGATGGGCCCTGATCCTTATTTTTGTTAAAAGCTTTGGAATACAAAAAATTTAACCGACAATACAATTTGCCAAAAATTGTGACCTACTCGAGTGGAATACCTAACACCAAAAATCTGATCTTGTGCATAATGCTCAAAACTTACATTTCTGCTTAACTATTTTTATTTTATTCCACAACTAAGTGCTTTCTTCGTGCAAAGCCCTTCTTTCGTTAGCCACTATTCAACACGAACGTTTTATCCCCATCTTATCTAGCCCTTTCCTTACTTCATCCTAACTTTCTGACAGTAGGATACTTAGCAGTGAGGTTTATTTAATTTCTATCATGTAACTCTTATATTAAATAAAAATCAGACTTTTACTCCAAAGGTACATACAAAAGGGGCATCTGAAATAAAATTCACCGTTCTTTTTCGATTTTGTTAATAAAAATTCATGTCTTTATCCAGTACAACGTTTCCCATCAAAATATCACTAATAATATCTGCAGTAAATACAGCACCCACAAAACCACCTGTACTCTCTGAGGATGAGACGCGTTGTTCCTTTGCTTGTTCTTTACCATGTATTTGTAGAGACTTTGTCTCATGTGCACCTACTCCATATCCTTTTATTCACCATTGAAGACAGTACAAACTCTATACACCCATCACCCGTCAGGTGATCATGCTATTTTTAAATCAGTACCCATCTTAAAGGAAAATATATTTTGTGAAGGGTCCAATTTACAAAAGACGAATATTCATTTAGTTTGTATTTGAGTAGATGACCTTTCTTACGACTAATTCTGTTCAATGTAGATGAAAATCCAAACAATTTTGAAGACAATAATGAATTGACTAACGTAAATTTACATTCAAGTGAAAAAGACATCATGGTGACTCCAAGATGATAAACAACAATAAAAGCGTTGTTCCATTACTTGGTTTTACCATGCAATTGTAAAGAATTTGTTCTAATTTACTCCATATCCTTTCATTACATTATCGCAAACAAAAATTGTATTTGATTATTAACTGAAACCAAAATTAAAAAAAATAAACCCCTAACTCTAAGAACGTTACAATCTCACAAATGCTACAAAGAATCGTAATTACATGTATATGCAAGACCAATAATTTAAAATATCGCGATTTATGGTGTTTTAAGTACTGTAAGTTCAGAATGTAGTTTTTTGTTCTATGTGCATATGACACTATGAAACCTATCAATATTTAAATCTAATAAAACTTCTTTTAATTTTATGTAATAGTACAAAAAAAGCCATTACCTCTGCTAGTATTTGTGCCAGTTGCCGAATTTCCAATGACAATTCCATACACATGCTTTGTCCTGAACGTTTACCCCATCCGGGTGTTCTTTTTCCCCATCCTGGTCTTCGTGTTTCAACGTTAAATGTGTCAGATCGTTTTCCCCATCCTGGTCGTCTTTTAACCATTGAGTTGTATAAACTAAGATCATCAAGAAGTGTTGAGCTGCGTTTTCCCCATCCGGGTTTACGTTTATCAACATCATATAATGAATTGCTTCTTTTTCCCCAGCCAGGTCGTCGCTTTTCTATTTCATCAGATAAAATGTCACTTCTTTTTCCCCATCCAGGTCTTCGTTTATCCAAATCATTTAAAATGTCTGTGTCGTAACTTCTTTTCCCCCATCCTGGACGTCGTTTTTCAGGATTTAAAAAGTCAGAGTTTGTTTCATCTAATGTGTCAATTTGTCTCTTCTTTCTGTCATTCGTTTCATCTGAGGAAGATACTACAAAAACTGTTCCTAACAAAGAAAAAATTACAAGAAAAATGTTTAAAATTTCCATTTTTACCCGAGTAACGTTAGCTTTAGAAGTGACAGAATATCTAATGTGGCATGTATTTATTGTTTAGTATCGGAGGATTATCACACGTCATTTGAATAGCTGTAATTTGTTAAAGTAGCAAAGACCAATGATGAAGCTTGTACAATTATCTATGTACTGTAGGCGTCGGTTGATCAATACACATCTCAGGCTCGTCCCTATTATATTTCAATTATTGTTTGATAAAATCAAAAAACTGAAAACTAGAAAAGAACAAAAATTATTCTCTGTAATTTTAATAACTGATGTTTATAATTGATGAAAAAAATTAAAATGTTTCATTTATTTTCTCAGACTCATGCCAAAGAGTCTAATTTTCTTAATTTATTTTTCCTGTTGTAAGTAATTAATTATAGTCAATAATTGCACAAGCAATTGAATGTTACTTCCTTTAAAGAATTTGCTGCATTTGTAATACACTTAAATATTGTTTATGGACCCCTGACTGTAATTAAACGGTGAAATCTTTAGATTTGAAAGACAAAATAAACTGTCAACTCATCTTATGATTAAATGCGTTGATTTCATTTGAAGATTACAGGGTCAGTGTGGACCATATTTACCCTGAAGTGTCATGACATCAGTAGCCTTTATTATTTTATATTATATCTGCAATTAAATCACTTATCTTAGTGATTTATCAATTGAAATTTATTTAATGATAATGGTGGATGTAAAAGAAAGACAATTAATGATTGATTCATTATGAAATTAATTTGTTAGGCACAAACGTAGTATACCTGTGGCATTATTTTCAAGCAAGAAGTCAATACCTACACAAATAGGCATTAAGCTTAAATATTTTGTTCGAAATGTGTATTTCAATAAATTCTACAACATTTCGATTTTCCTACTTGATAAGCTGTTTGTGGTTGTTTCAAATACAATTATCGTCACTTGGGTTGATCTTTCAGCACTGAGTAGGAGTTTTGATGATGAAAACCTTCTTTTTCTATCCCACTATTCGCTAAGGCTAATAATAGAACACACGAAACGCATTTCTTAATTAACTAGGTTCATTATTAATAACACTTCTATTTGCTGAAAACAACAACGTTCCCTGTCATCGAAAACATTGGGACACATTTTTTTCTATTTTAAAAAAAATACCTAGCCCTATATTTGTGTTAGTTCATTGAGATGTTGAGATTTCAACTATAAATGTTCAAGGCATCTTAACCTGAAGAATGGTGTTTTTTCAATTTTTAACATTTAGCTTTGGAACTTCGAGAACGTAATTAAATTGGATAACAATGTTGCAGATTGTTTCTCTAATTCTTATTAAATTATTTTGAAGTAAAAGGATCTGTGAAGTCTCCATTTTCAACATATGCTGCCATTTATCTGCTACCACCGTTGCTGTTTGTATCAATGCACCATTCATTTAAAGGCATATGAAGAGAAATATTTCCAATGACAATTCCCTACACATGCTTTGTCCTGAGCGTTTACTCTTTCTAGATATAAAAAATACCGAAGTTGCATAAAAACAGTAAATTTTGTTATGCCGTACACGTGTTTCAAGGAGTAACTTCTTATCTCATTTAGATGTTGTTTTCTTCCATCATGGTCTTCGTGTTTCAACGTTAAAAGTGTAGGATCGTTTCTACAAATATTTTGGTATATGGATGTCCAAAGTGTTGAGATTATCTGTACTGAAGAAGCATAAGTTGTCGAAATGCGCATCTACAGATATAAAATTAACGGTAACTTCGTTATTTTGTTAATGTAGTTCAACTTCTGTTTTATAGATGATATTTTATCACTTAACATCACTCGCTTTGGTGATTTTCTTCATCTTATCTATCCAAGAGAGCTCGAAATTAAGAATTCTACAGATACTTCCACATCGGCCTCATTCCTTGACCTTCATCTTGAAATTGACAACAGAGGTACACTACACTCTAGGCTATATGACAAACACAATGACTTTTCAAATAGTCAACTTGCCTTTTAATGTTGCAACGTTCCAAAATCGCCAGCTTACGGAGTTTACATCTCACAACTCATTCGCTACTCAAGGGCTTGTGGTCAATACAGTGACTTCCTTGATAGAGCTATGTTGCTTACAAATAGACTACTTAAGTAAGGGTACGTAACCAAATACTTAAAGTCATCACTACCATAGTTTACGGTCCACATCACGATCTTGTGGATTGCTATTGGATATCTGTTTGCAGGGTGACAACAGATCTTTCCCTCTACAACTAAAGTTTGTTTTTTTTTCTCTACCGGAGTTAACATGTTCAACACGGCGGGTGTCTTATAAGAAGCAGGAGATGCTTACTCTACAGGTACACCTGATCTCATCCATAGTTTTTTCATTGGGTCCGTGTTTTTCATCTGTATATGTGTCTTCATTTGTCTTTTTTGTCCCATACTCATGTGGTGTCTTTGTTTCTTGGTGGTTCCGATGTTACCGTTGTCCATGGATTGTTCGTTTTTTGACTGACGCTTACTTAGCAAAGCCAAAATCAGTTAAGGACAGAGCTTTACAAGACGGAGCTATTCCTTATTTTTAAACAAAGTTTTCTTAATTTTTGATATTCCAAGTTTCCAAATAAAACCTGTTTTCGGGCCAGCACCGAAGTACTGGCTGCTAATAGGTGAATACCTGCGGGGACTTACATCTTCGAGCACAGGCAACTGCCCAGTTGTAACCGACGTGACTGTAAATTTGATTTCTGCTAATGAGCATTTCGACAACTTATGTTTCTTCAGTGCAGATCAAAACATTTGTAAATCAATTATTATAATATTATAATTCTTATAAAATTTGATAGAGAACAAACTAACAACACAATCTAAATAGGAGAGAAATTGAAAAACTTGACAATATGCTTTTTTTCTTACCTTTCAGGTTTTGTATTAAATTCCGCTCCATAAGAATGCAAAAAAAAATAGATCACCCAGGAATGATCAATTGGTGCCCATTAGAATACCGATTTTCTGCTGAAATGTCAAACCCGAAAAAATGTATTGTCAATCATAATGTCAAGCATGTTAATGATGTCATCTTCAGTATGTTTGTTGTCGGCGTCCATTGCAAAGTAAGAGTTTTCATGAACTTCTATGAGATATTTGTTTTGTGCCACAGTCTTTACATGAAAAAAATGACTGATAGCAGATGTATTATCTTTGAGAAGTGAGTGGGAACAGATGTATTAAGAAAAGAAAAAAATGATGTCGTGAAGGAATTTTAGTGATGAATCAGATTCTGAGGATCTTTTGAATTTTTAAGAATCAACACAAGTAGAGAAAGCCTCAATATGTTTGAAGATCATCTTTGTCAGTAGATAGAACACCTGAGTAGGAGTCTTCACTATGAAAACCTTCTTTTTAAGATTAGTATAAATATCGAAAGGTTTAGAACAACACTAAGAAGAATTTGTTATATTTTTTCTTGTGTTAAATTTTATGTACCCAATTTCCAGAATTATTTTTCATTATAAGAAAACAAATCTATAGATCTGTTTGCTCACTTTTCAATTGCTAAACAAAATATAAAGAATGTAGTCACTGGCTTTATTTTCCGATTAGTTTACAAAATGTAAATTAAACATAATATCTATTAAAATATTTCATTCGCATTTTTCCCTTTTCAAAATATCCTTTTCAAAAATGTTTTGCCTTCAAATTATGAACTCATCTTTAATTAGCCAAAATGTAAATATATGTAAATCTAGTAGGATTGCGTTTTAGGCTTGCTTTTCCAGATAAATAATGTGTAGATGTGTTATACTGCATTTAAAATTTTTAAAGACGAAAAAATAAAAAAAAACACACAAAGCAATCAATAAGTGGCCAGTGGTTGTTAGTCGTTGTGATTGAAATATCTGAGTCTTTTTTTTCGGTGGGAGGATACGATGACAGCGGTTGTAGGAACTCTTTACTGGTTAATTTTAGATTCGATCTGCATTGAAAGGACAGAGGTTTTCGAAATGGTCATACGCAGTTACTAATTTTTTTCAATTTTGTTATTAAAACGTTGTTCGACAATTAGTTCCGCTCGGACCGGTACTACGGGTCGTCTTTAACTTACTACTTACATTTAGAAATAAGCAAATCTTTTTGTTTAAGGCCTCATGGTGACTTCAAGATGAAGAACAACAATAAAAACGCTGTTCAGTTGCTTATCTTTTACTATGTATTTGTAGATACTTTGTCTCAAGTATATTTAAATAGTACTTGCATTTATCCTTCTATTGTTACATTAAGGTAGATCGGTAGTCTTCCGCCATTTTGAATTTGTTATTTATGCTCTTATGGTATTATCTGCCTTTTTAAATATGCAAATATTTTTATTTGTAATCAATCAATCAATATTATATCCATAATACAAAATGCAAAGGACCTACATGGACTTGATTTCACATGTCTTTATCTAATTAGACGAGGTATGGTAACTTGATAATTAAATAAATTAGAAGAGGATTTTTGAAAAAGGGAGATAATCTGATAAAAATATTTTACATAGATATCACTATGAAAATTCACAGTTTACAAATTAAATGGAAAACAAAGTCGGTGACCCCCATTTTTCTTTATATTTTTTGAAAGTATGTTTAAAGAGCTAACACATGAGTAAAGTAGAAAAAAATCTATGGAATAGTTTTAAAGAAATCAACAATATACCTGTTTTTCCCTATATATTCATTAGAAATATTTGATTATTTTGATATCAGTTATTTTAAAAACAAGCACGGTGACCCCCCTTTTTTATTTTTTTATTTCAATGCTTATATAATAAGGAAACTTTCCTGTAAAAATAAAAAAAATCTATGGAAAAAAATTTGGAGTACCCATCTACCTTAAGCACAAAAAAAAGAATATTCCACGATATTAAAGATGCCGGAAGACTAGTCATCTACTTTAATATAAATAAATATTTTAAGGTTTAACTAAGCTATTCTTGCTTTAAATTTAAGGTAGATGGTTTGACCATGTTGGTAAGCTAAACATATCTTAATCTTTTCAAAAATCTCTTGCAAAAGTCTTTTGATCAAAATAAAAAGGTATACAAGATGAAAAAATTGTTTGCTTCACAACTTTAAAGACAAAAACTATTATTCTGAAAAACGTTTCGTCCACTGTTGGTAATAAATGAATCGTCAAAATAAAGAAACAATTGTACACTTGCGCTAATTGTTTCATTTATTCATATTGATTTGTAATAAATTCATACTGGTGGTTCGGAAGTCTCTCTTAAAATTTTTGCATAGGAACTATACTAGATTACATATTAGCTTTACTAGCTGTATAAACTATAAATACTAAAGAACATTTTTTTTTCATGCTTAAATGTTTGTCTGGTAAAGCCTTACAGTTTAATTCAATAAGGCGGAAATTTGGGCATTTGTCTTTGTCTCATTTTTGTGATCTTTACTGGTTTTTATTTTTTATATTTTGTCCTTTTTACCTTTAATTGTGTCCAAAGTTACCATTTTCATCTTATTTTTATACATGATAATTTTGGCATTTGCACCGAATATATTTCATTACATGGATTGAAAATAAAGTAAAGTACAAAGAAGAAAAGAATGTCGATATTCAAGTGCAGTAATTTTTATAAGATACAAACCCAAGAAAAACGTAGGACTTGTTCATAAAAAACTCCGTAAGACTGGTTGCGAAGAAGCACCTATTTCATTGTATGCGTACTATCTTGTAAGAAATTATATAGTAGTCAAAAGCGTAGTCAAAAATTTGTAAGATCCGATATTCCAATGCTAGATATGATGCAAGACCATTCCATAATACACTAAGCCAAACTGTGATAGCAAAGACAGACTTTTCGTGACATGACGTGACTTGACGACTCAAGACCAAAAACTCCCAATAGATTTCAAATTATTACGTTTGTCAGAAATTCTAGCTTTAAGTCATTGTCCTTCTTTGTCAATTTCGAAAAAGAAATCTCAATATGAAGCTGCGTTCTTTTTAGTTCTGTGGCATCTTTAATTTCCAGTTGGCTGGGTTATACTATAAGATGTAACTACTCGTTAAAATATGGGCTATTCAGTGAAAGAATATCCAAAAAGTGTCTCATGAATAACAAATAGTATCAATTAAAACCTTTTTATGCAGAAGAGACATCTTAAAGAAAACACAACGTCACATAAAAAGATGCTACTATTGGTGAATGGATATCGACTCATAGATCAAAGGTCACCTGTCTTGTTAATCTAGACTTGGCATGATAAATTAATTATCAAAGATTCTGACAATGCTCTGACGGAACTTCTGGCTTTAGTGGAATGAAAATGTAATTGTAAAAGACGGTCTACCGTGTATATTAAATGATTAGTCATTTAGGAAAAGAGAAAAATACCCTTGGAAATTGAAAAATTCCTTTCGTTAAAATTATTTCGTAAGAAAAGTGTAGTACATTGATAATTATTAATGAAATCTGAATAGAATGTAATAAAAGCTGAGTGTATATATACATATTTGCTGACTTATTTCTTAATATTTTGTATTATATCTTTAACTGATGTCATATCGAAAATGAAACTCATTAGTTATATTGATGTCATGTTCAGCTTAATGTATATTTGTATCCATAGCACTATAACTGTTATTATACTACTGTACGTAGGGTACTCTTTCTTCTGTAACCAGAAAACGTCTCCGTCAGGTTAAGGATTTTGTATTCGAAACTCTGCTTATATTCAGTAAATAGCACATGAATGCTAGAATCAGAACAATCATATCACAAAGAGGGAGAAAAAAAGATAAAAACGTACGTGTCTTTTGGTTATAAATGAGTGTAATAACAAAATTACAGGACAAAAATGTTAAGAGACGAAATGCAAATGTCATAAAAACAAAGCAGTAAAAAACCACTACAAAAATTGTAAACCAGAATGGTTCTGAAATTTCAAAAGAAATGAGTGACACTGGTTTATTGGCGCTCTTAACCTCCCCTTTCATTGTGGAAGTGTCCGGGAGCAACTTAACACCAAATGCTATTGAAAGGTCGTACACAGTGAAAAAGTTCATCCCAGTACTAAGTTAATATTGAATCTTGAATCGCAGTTCGTACCTTAACTCAGTCTACTTTCCACATGGGACTGATATCTATTAAAGATTTTTTTTAATTGTCTTCTGATACATAACTTATAATATGAGGTTTGAGGAAAGCTCATTATTGAAGCCCTCGTGGTGACTTTAAAATCAAGAACAACAACAAAAATGTTGTTCCATTGCTTGTTTTTTATCACGTATTTTGAATAGACATTTACTCCATGAATCCGTTTCATTGTTAATTGTATAAATATGGTAAGATTAATTCAGGATACAAAAATTAAAACTTATTTTCTCTTGACACCACAATTTCGACTTGCAATAAAACGGTCGAATCAGTATTTTCTCATCACAAATGATTAATCCCGTTTAACAACACATTCAGTGATGTCGTATCTCTCTTAATGGTATAAACTATGCCAGTTGTACATATGCATTGATATAGCTACTCATCAAATATTTTATGAAAGGATATGGAGTAAATGATTATGAGACCACAACACATATGTTCACCCCAACTGCAATAATTTAAATGAGCTGTATGGCAATTTCGGAAACTAATTCCTCAGTATTATTCGGTAGAGAGGCTGAAATGACGTCTAAAAAGCGAAAATCTTAGACGACAACTAAATTTACAAATCAAGGAAAACGTTACACTGAATTCACAAATCAAATACTTCCTAGGTTAGCCTATTTTCCGGGCTTAATTCATATGCACAAAATAACTATGCATTTTATACCGGGTACGGTCGGACCGTACGTGTATACGTGTACGGTCTGCTACGAGCTGGACCATACGTGCATATTTAGACCGTATGAGTACAAAGAAAAAGACAAACACTACATTCGTTATTCAAACAAAGAAGTTAAAGTGAAAGTACCACTGGAAACTGTATAAAATATGAGGTCTTATTAAAATAATAAATTACTAATATAATCGAAAGGAAATTATAGAAGCAGTGAAATAAAAAACAAATTCACACAAATTTTGAAGGTGATACATATACTTCATTTTTTACATTGAGAAGTTTTGTTCGTGGTCAGGGGGTACACTGCGTTATTTACTTTGTGGGATTTGCACCCTTGGGATAATTGGGAAAAATGTTGTTGTCCCTTAGAGATGGTATTATTCAGGATTTTTAGACAAGATTACAATATATTTCAATTAACATTCCATCCATTTATTTATTACGAAACACTAGTTTTTTTTTATTATTTTTTCTCAAATAACGTTCAATTAATAAGTCAATTTCAGAAAGGCATCACAGTAAAGTAAATTCTTATTTTTCTCTTATTAATCTTTAAAATAACGATTTTTAGAAAATCTTATTTGTTTCTAAACATAAGAGCTTTATTCATTAAATAATATTGTACACGGTTTACTGGTTCATTGATATATTTTCCAAGAACACGCAAGACTTTGAAATAGCCAGACCGTACGCGTACGGTCCGACCGTACGCGTACGTTCCGACCGTATGGGTATTTCGAAAAGAATACTCGTATGGTGCGGACCGTACGCGTATGGTCCAAATACGCGTATGGTCTGGTACATATATACAGAGATAACTTTTCACGGTCAACCCCATATGGAATATATAAGGTAGGCACGTGACGTCGTTTGACCAATTAGCGTTCCGGGAATTTACTATAGGTAGGATATTCATATATATATATATATATATATAGTCCTATAACATATTTACCAATTTATCCTGCAAGTCAGATAATGTCATCTATCTCAACACTTGCTCTGTTTGCCAACAACAGTATGTCGGTAAAACAAAAAATTCACTCAACATTCGTATTAACTTGCACCGTGGCCACATTCGGAAAAAGGAAAGATCACAGGCCACTGCATTACATTTCAATTCCATTGGTCATGACTGGAAACATATGCAAGTAGTACCAGTTGACCAAAATCGATCGTGGACAGACACACAGAGGCAGGCTAAAGAAAAGTTCTGGATAGAAAAGCTGAAATCCAGTTTGAATATAAAAATTTGAAAAAATAAAATATATTTTGGCTTAATTTCCTGTCCCTCGCCATTTTGTTCTCGTCCTGACATGGCTGAAGTTTTGCTCACTTGGCGTTAAACACTATTTTCTAAGTGTATTGTTTATAAAATCGATGTACGGATACGGACAAAATTCTTTTTTCCCTTCTCATGTTACTTCTGTTAACAACAGCATCCAACATGTAGCTCTCGATATTTTGTATAAACATTCGTAGTTTAGTCTTTGTAAATATGTTTTGTTTGATTGTTTTTACTTTTTTATACCCCCGCTTTAGCGGGCGGTATATAGTGATCATGGTGTCTGTCCGTCCGTTCGTCCGTCCGTCCGTCCTTCCGTCCGTTCGTTCGTCCGTCCGCCATAGGGTACCTACTTTGTGGCAACAACTCCTCCTAGACCACTTGATGAAATTCAATGAAACTTTCACAAAATGTTCAGTACATATTGCCATTGTGCACCTGCTATTTGAAAATTTGATTAGATTTTCTTTTCTTGTTTTTTTTGTTGTTTTTTTTTT
>MJUU01055610.1:20968-30997 GCA_002080025.1 Modiolus philippinarum | reverse complement strand
GGGGGAGGGGCAAGAGGTGTCGTTTTCCTAATATCAGGCATAGGTTCCTTGCTCCTTTCTCCCGCCCCAGTCTGAATTTCATTTTCTTTTCCTTTCTTTCTTGTCGCTGTCTCCTTTCTGAAACACCTTTTTCCTTTCTTCCGGTCTCCCTATACTCTGCCCGCCCCAGTCTGCCTTTCATTTTCTTTTCCTTTCTTTCTTGTCGCTTTCTCCTTTCTGAAACACCTTTTCCGTTTCTCCCAGTCTCCCTATACTCTGCCCGCCCCAGTCTGCCTTTCATTTTCTTTTCCTCCCTATCTTGTCGCTTTCTCCTTTCTGAAACACCTTTTTCCTTTCTCCCGGCTTCCATTTACTCTGTCCGCCCCCTAAAAACACGCTTTTTATTTGGAAGTATACAGAAAACAAATATTCAAGTATAGAGGAGACATAAACGGCAACAACACAGTGTTAGTAAAAACATAGTAACAAAGAAAACTCAATGTGAACGCATTCCAGTATGGTAAAGGATACGAGGATGTGTAGAATTGTCTTATAAGGTGTGCTTAATGTTTTAAGCAATGATCATTTATAGAGAAATTGGCACAATAATCGGCAAACGAATTCCGAGGCAAAGAGAGGGAAAAATATTCAAAAAGCCAAAAATACGAACACAAAAAGGACAAAGATAAGACAAATAAAGAACATCGCAAAACTAAAGTACTTAGAAGTGTAAATCAACAAAACATTAGAGATATCATTAGGTGCTCCGGAAGGGTAATTATTGATATAAGTAATTCAGAATTCATTAATATTTAGGAAAGAGTGAGGATTAAGCCAGAAAGTCATACCAATGGACTGTCTAGAATGTAGAAACAAATGGATTCATTACATATACATGTAGGTGAAGACATGTAATTATATTGCATTGTTCTAAAGGAATTCTTGTATGTCTATACAAGCCATATGTTTCAACACTTTTTACCAAATTTTCAGAATAGTTCGCATTAAAAAATAACTGACTAATCTAATGGATGTAGTCATGGCCAAATATGGAGAACTTAAAAACATCCAAATGATTAATGAACAGTATGAATATCAATGCAAGACCAAATGATTTAACTTTGTTAAAGCTAGCAAATCGGGGATCATTTCGTATGTCAGTCTCTTAATTAATACCCACTTTCTTCCCATGGTTTATATATGACATATGACTTATATGTGATAATGTCCCAATAAATTTTATTAGCGATTGTTGTATGAAGGGGAACCCATCTTTATACTTCTTGATTTAGGTGACATTGTGTAATTTGTTTTTTGATATTTGCTTCTTACTATAGGTGTCATAACGTATATGAATTCGTTTCCAGCCTCTGTCAATTTTATATTTATCATCCGTTTTCTTATTGTCAGTTTATGAGTTAAATGGTGAAGATTTCGAAGTCACCTCTGAGATCAAAAAGGATTTTGAAAAATATGGATACATTTTCATCAGGTAATTTAAAATGGTTCAATTATTGACATGTTGAATTCATCATGTTCACACCGGAAAAATATATTTGTTTTTAGAAAATATTTGAATATGTTGTATTTATAAAATCACAAACGGATAAGCCAGGGGTAACCATGACAACAAAATCTATGACGATTATATACCCCAAAACATCTCAGCTAAAAATCATCCATCATTTGTACTTTTTGCCAAAACTTACTGGTTTTGGTTTCAGTCTAAAACTTTAACAAAGTTTGAAATTAGAATTTACAATGTTTTGCTATAGTAAAAAACATATTCTAATATGACTCTCTTCTTTGGCTTTGGAGATAAAGCTATGTACTAATTCCAACAATATTTTTTAGCACATGCGTATGTCTTTTACAAAAGGACATTTGTAATGTGGAGTTTCACGTTTTATTCACTCTATATCCATGTGTAAATAAAATTTTAAATAATGAATCACCCTAAAAGCTTCATCAGATAATGACAATAAAAGAAATTTACAACAGTTATTGAATTTAAGACTCGGAACTGAAATTGACATAACCGTAACCTAGCAACGAATGTGTTGTTGTTATGAAATCTTATCTATGTTGCATATCATGCTCTACAAATAAGTTATATAAAAAATAAGCTTTAACTTTAATAAAATTATTAATATGAGTTTTATTCCTTTTCTTTTCTTTTTTTTTTCTTGGCTTCAAATATAACATAACTAAGCAGTCATATAAATTAGAAATATATCCAGCTCACATTTATACCGACTTCCATTTAATAAGATATCCGCATTTTTTATTTTTACAAAAGATTATTTGAATAAATTCATAAGCTTATGAGCAACTTGTTTTTAATAAAGTAATGAATTTAGATTTCTCTATGACCATATATGTGTGTTTGCATGCAGTTTTGCGACATATTTTAATTCTAGTGTCAAGCCAAATATTGCCCTCTAAGAGCCGTTTCGAATGTTCAAAACGCTTGTTAAATATATTAGAATCGAAATAGATTATAAATATATTAGAATCGAAATAGATTATAAATATATTAGAATCGAAATAGATTATCGCAATTGGGCTCTATGCGAATTAGAACATGGTCAGACCTTATATTTGTCTTCATTTTATACCTCGCTGTCGCTCGGTATAAAATATTGACAAATATAAGGTCTGCCCATGTTCTAATTCGCATAGAGCCCGCTTGCAATAATCTATTTCTTAAATACCGAAGTTACTGGAATTTGGTTTCTGCATATGTGCATTTCGACAATTTATATCTCTTCAGTGCAGATCAAGTCAAAACATTTGGAAATAAATAACCGAAATATTAGTACATGTATGACCATATGTTTTGAAATATTATATATAAATGTACACTGTAGGGGGTTACTTGATGAAGAAGAAGTCAGCAAGCTAAAGAGAGTATTTGAAGACTCTAAATCAAAGGAAATAGTTGGTGGAAATCAGATGAATGTGAGTATGTTGGTAAAGCATTGAAATATACCGATCTGAAAAAAATAAAACTTTTAATAACATCAGAGTATAACAATTATAAAACATCCTCAATACAATCTGTTGAAATCATTTTTTTTTTTATTTGGAATTCAATTGTGGTAATTTAAATCAATTTGAAGTGACTGAAGTTATCAGATGATTTCATTTTACTTTACATATTTAGTAAGAATATAATGGTTTATAGTTTTTTTATTATTTTTAGGTTGCTGATGGTTTAGGGAAAATGGCAAAGCTAACAGTATGGTCACATCCAGGTGATGACGTCAGTGGAATGGTGGCACGGTCAGAAAAAGTAGCGGGGACATGTGAAAAGGTTTTCATTTTAAAATGCAGTTATATTTACTGAATTATCGTTTTGTGATGCATGAAAACTATGAGTTTTTTGTTATTTAAAGACCCAATATAAACATTCAAAAAAGACAAATGTTATGCATGAAAAGTCAAACAATACACCTTTCATCACTTCCTGCTATTTGGTTAGGTGGTCCTCTGAACTGGAAAACTAGTTCCTCGTCGGTCATCTGAAGACAACACGAGGAATTTCCTTTTGCTACCGGTGTGTTAAAATGCCATCTGTTCAACGCTTTTTCTAATCAATTCTAATGTGAAAGACATTCATTCTTTTACTTTAAAGCATTCATGTTTATATATATATATCTTTATTCTGTTAAACTCTTGTAATAACAAAAGTATTCAGAAGTACATACATACAAAGCATAAATACAAGAATATAATATGAATAACACAAAGATACTATGTACAATATATACAAACAGAAGTGGGAGATAAGCTAATCAGTAAGTAAAATGTTACAGTTTATATATCGAATAAAAGAACACAGTTTTCAAAGTTTTGACTGTTTTTTCATATTAAAAACAGCATTAGGATGTCTTAAAAAACGTTTATCTATACATTCTTTTCGCTTTTCCTCAAAGTAGGGACACTTGAATAAATAATGAAATTCATCTCCAATGTCATTTAGGTTACACATGACACATTTTCTATTTTCACGAGGTATATTTTTCCATCGTCCTATCTCTATTGGTAATCTTTGATTGCTAACCCGAAATTTACAGAAAGTCAAGAGATCCCTTTTTTCAAGAGTGTCAAGGTACTTTTCAAATCCAAAATTTTCTTTGAAAATTCTATAATTAATACTTATCGAACTATGGTATATATTTGCGTGCCATGTTTGCATTAACTGATCTATGAGAATATTCTTAACATTTTGTTTCAGCCAAATCTCTGAGGTAAAATTTTGATCTAACCATATACAAGTCAGGCCACATTCATTAAATATAGACTCAACATATTTAAGCCAATTAGAGATTCCCGTTTTCTCAAAAGAGAGAGAGTAAATAGTAGTTTATAAGTTAAATGTGATAATTTTAAATCTTTTCCTTTTAGTAATTTAGCCCAAAAACTAACGATCCGAACTTTAATATCAATATCTCTCGGATATCGACCAAGTTCGCCATATATCATGCAATTCGCTGTGGTATTTTTTAGGTGTAATAATTTCTTACAGAATTGTAAATGTACTCTCTCTAGTGTTTCATTATTTCCATAACCCCAAATTTCACAGCCAAATAGTAGAATTGGTTTCACAAGCTTATCAAAGAGGTCCAATTGGCAGCTTGTTGATAAGTTATGTTTACGTCTTTTTTTTCAAAACTTCATATAACGCCTTTGTGGCTTTTTGGATGAGATGTTTTTTTCAGTTGTTGAAAGAACCAGTACGCGAAAAAATAACACCGAGATAGTTAAAGTCTTTCACCATCTCGATTTCACTACCATTATATGTGAAGTTTATATTTGCAGGATATCGACCTTTCGAAAATATAACAATTTTTGTCTTATCAACATTAACTCGAAGTTTCCAAAGCGTACAATATTCATGAAATTTATCAAGTTTAAACTGAAGATCAAGTGGATTTTCGGCCATGAGAACAGTGTCGTCGGCATAAAGTATTAGAAAAAGTTTCAGAAAAGTGTCTAAATGTTCTTCAAATGCTTCAGAAATTGTTTCTAAGCCTACAACATTGCAAGTGGAAAAGAATTCTTCAATATCATTGAGGAAAAGCGAAAAAAGAAAAGGGGATAATTTTTCCCTTGACGGACACCTTTTCCACAAGGAAAGAAATCTGAAACATTACCATTGTAAGCTAAACATGATTTGATATTCTGATACATATTATGAATAATCTTAAACATATACCCATTTATATTTGAAAGCAGCATTTTATACCATAGGGCGTTACGACTGACGGTATCAAACGCTTTTTCAAAGTCAATAAAAGCACAAAAGAGTTTTTTCTTCCTCATTTTCAAAATATCAAAAAACGAGTTCAAAACAAGCATACAATCCAGAGTAGAATATTTCTTTCTAAAACCACACTGGTTTTCATTAATTAATAGGATTTCGTCAGAATAGCTGTTTAATCTATTACAAAGTATAGCCGTAAAAAGTTTACCGAGACAGCTTACAATCCTTATTGGTCTGTAGTTTTTTGGATCATGAGAATCGCCCTTTTTCTTATATATATAGGTCTAATTGTACCAATCAGCCATGCCTCTGGAATTTTTCTGGATATGAATATAAGATTAAACAATTTTTGATACAATTCAATGAATATATCTTTTGTATATTTGATATATTCATTTATAATCATATCATCTCCACAAGCCTTTTCATTCATAAGATTTCTTATACACCTCAATATCTCTTCTTGAGTAATTTCCAGGTAAACTTGATAGTAATTTGTCCTCTCTTGGCTCGTCTTTTTATTTGTAATTTTCAAATGTAATTCTGACCATCCTATTTATAATGCTTTTCATTATGCAAGTTTTCTTGCAATTGGCTCGATGAGTACCATGTGCTTGTGAATATGTGATTGTCCCTTATGAACAAATAAAGGGATATTGAGTAAGTGTACGTGGGACAAAATCCCTATAAATACATTATAAGATTAAGCAAATGGAACAACGCTTTGTTGTTCTTCATCTTGAAGTCGCCATAAGGCAATCACTTCTACCTCATTGTAAGTTCAAGATGGCCCCTAGCACCGGTTTGAAAGGAATTCACTGGCTAAATGTTGAACAACGCTACACCCATGTATTTCCTCTTGTCATGGAAGCGGGGTCGTCATCAAGCATAATACAAATGTATATTGTGCAAAGTTCTCTTACAAACAATGTCATCCTTTGCCCGCCAATGGGACCAAAAACAATACAACATATAAACGATCACAGGACACTTACCGAGTTGATTGTAAGAAAATCTGGCATGTAAAATCGGGAAAAGTGGGCAATATACAAACAGATGGCCTAAAAAATAGTATATTTTTTTACAAAACAAGAAAGCCAAATGTTGAATTTTGATAATGCATTCATTCGACTCTTTTTGTCTGGAAACAGATGATAGTAGTTGTAAGAACACTTTGTCAGTAAATTTTTATGTTTGTCTTCAGTCAGGCAACCTCGAACAAAAGAGAATTAAGATACATGGATGTGGCGTTGCTTGACATTTAACAATGAATTCCGCCGAGACCGGTGCCATGGGCCGTCTTGAACGTACAATGAATTATGAGCATAATTCATTGTTGAAGGCCACATTGTACCGTCAAGATGAAGAACAAGAATAAAAGTTATTCCATTGCTTGGTTTAACCATGTATTTGTAGAGACTTTGTCTCATGTGCATTTACTCCACATCCTTTTATTGTTAAATGACTGGCGTTTTTCTCCCGCATTGTGTAGTCTGTAAAAGGATTCTCCATGCGAGAGATGTATGCTCTCTACTCATTTCAATTATGGTTTACTTATTCTTGAGAAATGATCTCATATGAATACAATATCAAAATATCAATTTAGTCATTTTTTGTGTAGGCTCCATATTGTTATTCTGACCATCCTGTTTATAATGCGTGCAGCTCTTGCTTTTTATGCAATTGACCCTATGAGTGCCCTATGTTATGATCGGCTTCGGACGACAGCAGCTGTGAATAATAACAATACTTTATCAGTTATTTTTATGCCTCTTGAAAACCCCGCATCTTTGAACAAAAGAGAAGATACATGATATAGCGTTGCTCGACAATTAGCAAGGAATTCCGCACAACCCGGTGGTAGGGGCCGTATTGAACTTACAATGAGGTATGAGGTATGAGCAAAGCTCATTGTTGAAGGCTACATGACAACTTCAAGATGATGAATACCAATAAAAGTGTCGCCCTTTTGCTAGGTACTTTTATGTAAGCACAGAGGCGTTATCTCATGTGCATTTACTCCATATCCTTTCTATCTGTTTATTGAATGAAATGCCTAAGGTTTCATTGCATTCATCAGGTATTGAACTTGTGTACACTTTTCACCGTTGGTCATTTCATTCAAAAAGTTTTTTGTCGGAATCGACGGTAATTTTATTACGAAAGAACTATTAATTAATAAATCAGCAGATAGCGGATTTGCATGGTTTGTTCAGTCCATGGAAATTCGGTTTTACAATCATGACATGAAAATCATATTTTTACGTGAGGACACAGAAGATTGTCACCAGATAGCTACCTCACACTTTCATAACATAACACATTGAGTGTTGTTTGACAACATCACCATTATATAATTTAATTAATTTGAACACGCAAAATATTCGTCTTAATATTTTTTGTCATTGAAATTTAACATATTGCATTTTTGAAAACATGCTGAACAGTTTGACCAGGTGAACTGAATAGTTTAGCGATTGCTATGTAAAGCACCTTAACTAATTATAAGAATGCATGATAAATCGTAACTATATTGTTAATCGTTTTGCACACGATATATTCGCATTCATTTTATATCACAATCTGCTGTTTGGAAATGTAATCTACAGATTAAGGACTTATTATAGCTTAATTGACATAAAAATGTGCATAGCTTTGTACTAGATAATTTGTGATCAAAATAACTAAATGACTATATTTTTAAACATTTTTGAAATTATGGATTTCCTTTGTTTAGGTTCAAGTACTGCTGATGAGGAATTAATTTCCGAAATGGCCATACAGCTCATTAAAATTAACTGCAACATATATGTAATGGTCTTATGTTCATTTAGTCCATAGCCTTTTGTAAAATTTAATTACTGAATCCCCATTGCTATTGTGACTCACTATTCGCTTTGTGATTTCTATTATAGTTATTAGGCGAAGAAGTTTATCACTACCATGGTAAACTTATCAACAAAGAAGCATTCACTGGTGGGTCACATCTTTGGCATCAGGATTATGGGTACGATTGTTTAGTTAATCTCCTAAATACCGATGTTTCTTAGAAGGGTAATCAAGAAGTAACTACATTGTAGCAAATGTTATAAAGAAGAATCAATATTTGAAAAAGGGGTATTTTGGTAAATTATAGGAAGAAAAATAATTTTGGAGGAGTTTTAAACTCACTCACAAACTGAATAAAGTCAAAAGGACTCTATGTAAAGTTTGTGAGTGGAAGGTCGCGTTTTCACATTCATAAACTCCTCCAAAATTATTTATACTTCTTATAATTCCATTTCTTTGCACTTTAAATAATGTTACCACTGAATTTGACATCATCGTATACTGCACTTTTTTTTTTACCTCGGAGTGTATTCATGGGCAAGAAGCGTTTATCGGAAAAATGACTTCTTTGTTTCTCATGGCGTTAATCAATGAAATTGGCTTTGCATTTATAACTGGAATTATTATTAAATACGGGAATCAAATTATCCAAAATAACCCTATCTCTTATCAAATAATCGCTTATAAAAACAACTAATAGCAAGGTTAGCAAGAAAACCATGACAATTTTTTAGCATGTCCATATTAGTAACGCAGGAACTGGACAAAAGTTTGCTTAAAACGGTGTCATTGACAAAGTTTCAATGCTTTATACATAGTATCAAGGATTTTATCTGAACTGAAGAGACATAAGTTGTCGAAATGCGCATATGCAGAAACAAAAATTAACAGTAACTTCGGTATTTTGTTATCTATTACAACTGGGCCAATGCCTCTGCTGGGGTCTGTTAGTCCTCGAGGGTACTGGCAAACCCAGTAGTCCGTACTGTGGTGATGACCAGAAAACCGATTTGTTTTGAAACTTGCAATATCTAAATTTTAAGAAAATTTTGTTTAAAATTAAGAAATATCTTCCTCATGCATAGCTCTGTACTTAGCTGAATTTTGGCTTTTTTTTATTTAGATCCTCTTGTTTCTTTGTTCTCTGTCAGCTATAAACGTACAATGTATTTCGTTTTATGGACTTCCAATTTTTTTTATTTTATCTGCACTGAAGAGACATGGTGTTCGAAATGCGCATATGCAAAAAAAAAAAAAAAAATCAACAGTTACTTCGATATTTTTTATGTGTAACAAATATTAAAATAAAATAATGAGATGTGTATTTTAATGAAAATAATTCAGATATACTGAAGACATTTGTCATGTCTAAACTATAAGATGTAAAACTATTAAATACAGAGCAAACAACACCAGAGACAAACATTCAGTGAAAAGTACACTGAAGAGAACTATATGTCAATAAATGCGGGTTATAACTATGACCATTTCGACTTTTATTTAGGGCTAATTGGAGAAAATAGTTGGTTTTTGTGTGATTGAATTCGTATAAAAAAGATACGTCAGCGTACATTGTATGAATTTTTTCAGTAGAGTAAAATATACTTGTTTAAGTTTTACAAAAACCTTTTGAATGCCATATATATAATGAAAAATATGGACAGGATCATTTAAGCACTTAACGAGGCGTTGGACATGCTGTTTTGACAATGCATTCACTGTTCTACAACTGTCCAGTCAAAAGCTGTCAGGAAAAGATCAAAGCTGATCGGTTGAGAGATATTTGTTTCATCCACATGATAACATTTAGCGGTTAAAGATTATGAGCTATAATTATAAACTTTCTTGAGATATTAAACACCACTTTACCTCTACTTTTATAGGTATTGGTACAAAAACGGAAATCTTCGACCTGACATGATGACCGTGTTTACAGCACTGGACAAATGTAC
>MJUU01055610.1:2492-19651 GCA_002080025.1 Modiolus philippinarum | reverse complement strand
ATTTTAAGGTTCTGTGAGGTCTGTTTACTTAAAGTCATTTGCAGTGATTACAGACGAGACATGACCTTATGCTTTCTGTTGTTTTATTTATCATAGGAGATGCCTTATTCTTCCATTGCAACATTTTACACACAAGTGGACAAAATAATAGTCCAAACAGACGATGGGCTTATTTGACAGCGTATAACACGAAGACAAATAACCCAACAAAAGTACATCATCACCCGCAATATACTCCATTGATTAAGGTATTGTATGCTAAAAACATTGATGGAACAAAATATAAAATATATTGAAAATTCACATGATACAGAAAGGGTAGGTTTGGGTAACCAAAGACCGGTAGCAGAATAAAAAAATCATTTTTAGATGTCATTATAACGAATTATAATGTTGATATTTCTTGTAACGTTATTCAATTGGTTCAATAGAGCGTTGAAGTTGGCTGCCAATCAACACCTGTCGATGAGTTTTAAAAAAAGTGACTTTGGAATAACAAACTTACCAGTAGTATTTTGATCCTCAAAAGGGTTTACAACTCTTGGATACTTTCGCCTGCAAATTTGTACAACCCTGGCTATACATAACAAAATGCAGAAGTTACTGTGAATTTAGATTCTGCATATGCGCATTTCGACAACTTATGTCTCTTCAGTGCAGATCAAATCAAAACATTTGGAAATCCATAAACCAAGACATTTGTAAAATCTGATAGAGAACAAATTGCCAAAAAGATCTAAAAAGGAAAGCCAAAATCATCTAAGGACAGAACTTTGCATGAGGGAGATACTCCTTATGTTTTCACAAAATTTTCTGAAATTTAGGTATTGCAAGTTTTTAAATTGAATTGGTTTTCGATTAGAGAATGCAAAAATGAACAACAAGTCTTTCATAAATTTTTGAACTTTGTTCCCAGGTTCTTGACTGCGAAGCAATGCACTATCTACATAGGAAATCTTGTAACAAATTCTATGATAAAGAGATTACTATGTGGGATAAAGGATTAATTTTTTGCTGCTGCTTATAGAGAGCTTTAAAATTTTAGTGCTAGTGTCTTGACAACTGATACCAATAAAAGTATACTCCAAGAAGTCTTATGTCTTCACGGATTTTACAAACCGATTTTGACTTCACGCTTTATTGATCAATAGAAAGTGTGATGGAAACTGTAAGCAGAACAGGACATGCTTAACATTTTGGTACACCGTTTTTCATGGGATTCACATCATATGTGCTTACGTTTATTTTTTATTTTTAATTATCATCTGTTTTGCGTTTTACTGACGTTGTTTTGTTGCCCTCCTCTTGTTCTCACTACAACGGGATGCATTGTAGTTTACATTACCATTTTCATTTTTTTATCAATGTGGGTGTCAATCGAGGCACCACTTCTATGTTCCACCATTTTATTTATAAAATGCCCGTTACAAGTCGGGATTATGACGACTGGCAAAAAAAGTTTTGTGTTTTCTCGATTCTGTCCTGCATTTAAGGATTTTCCTTACTAGTCTCTCTCCTATAATTGCTTCGGACTTTTGTTGTCACTTTTATCCATAGCTAAATATTAGGTCTGTCGTTACAGATGACAAGTACTTTCATAAAGATTAAAAAGACGATAATAGTTGCCATAAAAATTGCAATAACGCTGGCAAAGTTTCCGTCTGTTCATGCAAAAAAGAAAATGTTACGTTGTCGTATTACTATTAAATTGAAATAATCAATGCTTTGTTTTCTTTTAACCTGCATGCTAATTTTATTGCATAGGTGTCTAACTCAGCCATTAAAGTCTGTGAAAATTATAATGACTTTACTGGAAAGGGGTTTTTACATCCATCTCAATCGAACACGTTACGTCTAAATTTGACAACATAACAGAATCGCTGGAGAACATAAATGCACAGTGAACATTGTGATGGCGGTTTAGAAGTGCAATGAAAACATCAAACCATAAAATCTATCTTGACAATACGTCATTAACGTTATTATTGAGTGTCGTGTCATTTCTTTTCATTAGTGTTCGCAATATTTCCATGATTGATACGAGATGACAAATTAATTGTATTAGGGAACTAGTGTTTTTGAGCTTTGT
This sequence comes from Modiolus philippinarum, assembly GCA_002080025.1. Lineage (NCBI taxonomy): Eukaryota > Metazoa > Mollusca > Bivalvia > Mytilida > Modiolidae > Modiolus > Modiolus philippinarum. Next base: position 17,562 of record MJUU01055610.1, on the reverse strand, counting down.
CCTCTTAGAATTCAAAACCCATCAATGTTTTAATTTCTGAATGTATATTACATGTTATTTTGATTACCAATATTTTATTAAAGGTGCCAAATTCAGCAATAAAGCAGTGCGAGAATTACAACGACTTTAGTGGTAAGGAGTTTGTTCATCCAAGTAAATCTGGAACAAGTCGCCCTACTCTGACAAAGGAACAGATAGATTACGCACAAAGAAGTTAATCTGGAGCAAGTCGTCCTACTTTGACGAAGGAACAGAAATATCAGGCACAAAGAAGTTAAACAAGACATTATTGACTTGCTAATACAAATTGTTTTGTTAAATTTCTTCCAATGTTATTAATGATATTTTACAAATGGTCATTGATGTGAAATTGGTTTCCATGGAATAATAACATGTTATATTATAATGAATATGAAGTCTGCGACTACGTTCGTTTATATCTTCTAAAATGTGATCTAATGGAATTTTAAATAATCATATGGTATTAGTTTTTTTTTTGTTTTTTTGGTTTTTGTTGGTTTGTTTGAATTTTTTATTACTATTATTTTTTCTTTAATTTAATTCATATTATAATGAATATGAAGTCTGCGACTGCGTTTATATCTTCTCAAATATGAGCTAATGAAATTTTAAATAATCATATGGTATTAGTTTTTTTTAATTTGTTTGTTTGTTTCATTTTTTTTTTATTACTATTATTTTTCTTTAATTTCATTCATTATTTTCTGTTGGAGGAAAAGATATTTATGTATTCATGTTAATCATTCCAAATGCTTATTTTTACGTTTTTCTACAGTAAATAAATTGCGATAATTGATTTGTAGAGTTTCCATAAATAAAGCATTTTTATCTGGATATATTTAACTTGGCTTTCAGGCATAAATACTGATGCCTTGCTTGGAGATATTATTTGTAGCCATATTAAAGTTTTTGATTTATTATTAGTTTATATTTTATAATGTTAAGTCTTTAAAATGAAATGCAAAAACGGCAGCTGTGGTTTCGTTATACATTATGTTTACAAGATAAAGAGGAGAATTGATTGTAGAATTCTACTGAGAGCTGACTTGAATTCAATATTCATATCACATTTACATTACAAAATAGAAAAAAGAAGGGAAACGGGGAATGTGTCAAAGAGACAACGACCCAAAGGGGAGTTACAACATCTTAAAGCCACCATAAGACCTTTTTAAATCAATTAATTAATCTATTTAAATATTACATAAAAAGAAACATTTTTAGTAAATATTTTGCAGTTTATCCCTGTAAATCCAGGCTTTGTATTGTAGTGAAATATTGTTTATTTATGTAAACTGCAGACCGGGATAGAAATTCACAACTGTATAGTTCTCATTTGTCACACCTTAAAGCTTTGATGGTTAAAAGGACAAACATATACATCTTTGATGCCTAACAATACTAAAAACATTATGCAGTGAAATAGGTTTAAATGAGTGATATCAACCAAATGATAGTCCTCGGAATTTAGTCCCGCTTTAAATGTGTGTAATTGTTCGTTCGTTGTTATTAGTCTATAAATAACACTAAATCTGTTGTCTAGAATAATACAAAAATGTTTTGTTAACAGAATATTACAAAATTAGACCCAATATTGTGATCAATCAAGCCGTCTTTCTAACATATCAAGGATGACTCAATTTTCCAATTCTTGCTGCAATATGTTTCATCGAAATATATAGAAATGTTTGCTTGTAAATCCGAAATTGTCGTTCAACTGTTTCTTCAAGTCTATGAATAGATGTGCCGCTTTAAGCATAGCTTTAGTAAACGAAAAATTGCATCTCTTGTGTGCTTAAGTATCAGTGTATATCTAACAGTATTAACAATCAGAAGTTCCTTTGAAATGCGTTGAATAATTCAATCGACATTTCGCAAAGCAGGAAGCCGAATTCCCAAAGGTCTGACAACAGAAGATTCTTTTCAACATGTTTATAATATTTCAAAGGCTTCACACCAATTTTTCAATCAATTCCTCTTGAAGAAGCTGCAAAATATGCGTCGAACATTTTTTTTTACTTCATTTCGAACTAAGTCCGAGTTCTTCAAGCAAACGGACTGGCAATCAGACGTTCCTTACAACTAATCATATAGAAACTGCATACAATTATGGAATCAAATGTAACGAAAAAAATCATGTTTCAATATATTTTATAATAAAGTTCACATTTCGTTAAAAATGAAGTACACGATCAGCCATGAAAATTCATGGTTCCGTGCAACTAACGATGTAAGCGGTTAATATCAATTTCGGAATGAATCCCTGAAGAAATTCAGAAGAATGCGGCTCAAATTCATTTTTCAATTCATTTTGTAACTATATCAACACATTTAATTTTGACTAAACAAGTAGTACATGTCGAAAGGGACTGACATCAGGATGTTGCATGTAAAGTCTGAAATCAATCCCTATAAGATGCTGAAAAAAAATTTTCGTAACCAATTCAAGTCTACATTTCGTCAAGAGGGAGTATATGTAATATAGTAAAGTCTGCATACAATTTTAAAGTCGACCCCTCATGCAGAAACTGAGAGAAATTCGACGAAAAATTCATTTCTAAGTAACTTTGGTATTTTGTTATTTATTACCTCTTTAGAAAGAATATATAATTGTTTATATTCATGTCTATTTCTCAGCAATTGAAATACCTTGACAGTCCATACTTTGTCATGTGTTTCATCTAAATTCGAACCTGACAGTCTGACATATTTGTCATATAACCTTGACTTCATTATCATGGTTAAGTGACTTTGTAATTATTTTTTACATTCATTAACATAACAATGAAAAGATATGGAGTAAATGCACATCAGACAAAGTCTCTAAAATACATGATTAACCTAACCAATGGAACAACACTCTTATTGTTGTTCTTCATCTTGATGTCACCATGATGCATTCAACAATGAGTTGGTAAAACCTCATAGTAAGTTCAAGACGGCCTCTAGCCTCGATTTGAGCGGAATTCATTGCTACATCTACATACATTTTTCTTTACCCATGAATGCAGGATCATCAACCAACATATAATTAACTGTCAAAGCGATGATATCATAGTCAACGGAAATTATGTCCTTAGCTCCTTTGTACTTCATTGGAAGGGTACTCGTCTTGATAAGTTTGAATTTTTTCTAGTTTGAGTTTTACTGTGAGTCTTTTTGTGTATTTAATTTTTAGCTATTCACTACATATAGGGGGAGGGTTTAAATCCAACAAAATGAGTTTAACCCCGCCGCAATTTTTGCGCCTGTCCAAAGTCAGGAATATGTTGGTCATTGGCTTGTCCTCGTCTTCTTATAAAATTTTTGTTTCTTGATATTAGGGTGACTGGATGTGGTTTGTTTCCATTGATTTATTCACTTTTTTACCTTTTTGGAGCCATTTAGGGCTTGCTGTATGGTGTGATGTTCCTCACTGTGTTGAAGATCGTACGATTACCCTTTCGTTTTAACCTGGATATGGGATGTTGTCTCCTTGACATTTACCTAATTTCCTTTCTTTTTCATATTAACATTCCTGTTATCCATTGCCCGACAAAAAGACTAAGATAAGACTATCAAACCATTTAAACAACCACAGGCCATTCATCAAGCCAATAGTAAGAAAACTTGGCATAAAAAACTCATGAGGTGTTGGCACAATAAATAGGTGGTCAGAATACCATGTTCATATTACTTGGAATTAGATTTTTGATATTTGTTTAAAAAAAAGACGTATTGTTAAACTTTGTGGATTTTATGCAAAATAGGCTACATCATTCAGGCTACAGACACAAAGTCTATGGGTTTTAAAGATGAGAAGTCTTCATTGTACTAGATGATTATGCATATGTTAAGATGTATATGCTACCTGATTTTTTTATGTTTAATAATCATGATAATTTTTAGAGAAACACACTGTTGAACTCATTTTTATACTGAACATTACTCACAAGGCAAATCATCTGTCTAAATAGCTCCTTCTGCAGTTTTGAAGGTAGAAAGAGAAGTGGGTGCGACCAGATGATCATGAAACGTGAGACACATTATTTATCCCGACTGTTGTGAAGTCAAAGGTTCACTTCCTTGAAAAAACGAAAAACAGACGGCACGAAAATTTCAGTTTACAGTTTATTATCGACATTAGAGGCATGGTTTCATTAAGGTGTTTATTGTTATGAAGTATTTTATTTTGACACTGAACTGCCACTTTTAAGCAATTTTCATGGTTTGATACAAAATTAAAGTGACTACCCGCAGTATATAGTGTGAAAACATCAGTTGTAAGATGTTTTTACTCAGGAAAGAGAATTTGTCATTGTTTTGCATAATACAAAAAAATACCCAAGTTGCATGAAAAACAGTAAATTTCGTTATGTTGTACACGTGTTTCAAGGAGTAACCTTTCATCATTAGTTTCAAAACAACGGCAGTAGAATATCGAAGGACCAAAGCACACGAGTACACAAATCAAAGTCCAGAAACAAGACAAAAGCAAGAACACAATAAGACGGAAGACCAAAGACACCACATGCCCCCAAAACACGCGAACATAACATATACAACACGAAAAACTAAAGCGCTAACAGTGTGAACTCTCAATAAACAAGAGTGACATCAGGTGCTCCGGAAGGGTAAGCATGACCTGCTCTGTATACAACACCCGTCACACAGTCAGTGAGGCATATGATTTGAAAGATCTGTTAAGTTACTGATTGGTTATTGTCATTTTCTAACCCTGAGACAAAGCCAATTGATAACCATGGTACGCGCAACTTCTCTTACCCTAAAACAGTACCAAGGTGAAATTTTAAAAGCAAATTTTGTAATCACTTAGGTATTCAAACATCGACAGGGACAAATCGGTACCACAAACATCACTGACGAAGACAAAACTAAAATTTAAGAAGACAACACAAAAAACTAACGCACTGACAGTGTGAACTCTCATAAAAACCGAGAGCGACATCAGGTGGTCCGGAAGGGTAAGGATGTCCTGCTCTGTATACAGCACCCGTCACATTGTCAGCGGGTCAATCCAGGGTAAAGTCAAAACCGGTAATGTCAAATCCGGGAAGACGTGAATCTAGCTGAATATGTCAGTTTTTATTTGTGACACTGACATTTCATATCTATCTTTGATGTCATGGTGACGGCCACAGAATTTCTGAAGGGACGAAAGTAACAACGGCTGAACATGTCATATTTCAAATAATGTGGAAAGCAATAATCCAAAAGTTGTTCAAAAAGAAGTACTCATTACCAACCAATATCGAAATAGGAGGCCAAATCCAGTACCAAGGACATCTACCGAGTGCCATACACGGCATGAAGCCTCAGTATTGTTTGGTGGTTAGAATTTCAATAAAAACAGCAAATTTCTATAAAACGGAAGGTAAAATGTTTATGTCAGACAAGTCTGAATATTGGGTTGGTGAATACCCCCAGGGATTTAAGGTCCACCAGCAGTGGCATCACCCCAATGGTTCAAAATAGAAAAAAATACCAAAGATGCATGAAAAACAATAAAATAAATAACATAAATCTTCAATACGTAAAAAATTAATGTTTTTGATGTCTCGATTGATTGGTGGTTTGAAACGTTATATCAGTAAAATGAGTCTACAATGGACAAATTCATTTATAAAGACAACTGTTCTTCAAGTTTTGTTATAACAAAGACATCTTGTTAAGGGCGTATGATTGTCAGGTTTCAGAAGCATTCGATACCCTCGGGTTTTAGCCATTTGAACAGAATAAAATTTTTTTGCACATGTATCATATTTTCTTGGTCAGAGGTCACTTTAAAATGCATAAAACAGACAATGTATCATTTTTTTTCAACTTCCAATTTTATTTTCATAAATCTTAAGGCATATAAATAGCTAATGGAAATTGAAGGAAAACTCCAGAGGGAACTGTTTCCTACCAAAATTTTGACGTCGTATATCTTAAAAATTCTTACATGGATTTTCAAATTTTTTCTCATGTTTTTCTATTAGCCAAACTCTTCAAAACAAATGGACAGCGTTATAATTCTAATTACAAAATTTCTGACACTCGTACTCCCGTAATGGAAATAATTGATGATTTATGAATATTCAGAGATTTTTGTGTATTTCAAAATATAAACGTGATAACATTTATTTTAGTGTACGATATCGGAGATTATCTTTCAATAACATATTTATATGCACATATCTGGACAAGCATACTATAGAAAGTGAGTAAATGTAAATGGAATTCAATCGTAAAAATTCCGTCATTGTGTTGATGCATCGGCACATACATTCAGAGAGAGACATTTCAAACCCATGGTGACTTCAAGATGAAGAACAACAACACTGCTTCGTTTATTCATATATTTGTACAGACTTTGTCTCATGTCCAATTATTCCATACCCTTTCATTGTTTACTATAATAAAAATGAGGAATACAAGACAATACAAAATAACGAAAAAAATAAGTTCAAAACAACTAACCTTTCCTGAAACAGGACATGAAGTAAATGATGTCTTTGTACTCCATAACATATTTGTAACTTATTGACTTACAGATACAGATATACTCGTGAATTTATACTCAACAAAGAAGATGTCCGAAGTTGATAGCACACTTAGCGCAGGTATATATCACTGTCACATTTCATTGGGATTAAAAAGCTCCTTACAGCATTTTCAAACAAATTCGAAGGTCAAATACCCAATTAGCATGTCCAAAAATAAGAACAACACTTTCCTAGATTAGTTGATGTAAGATTGAAGAAATGTTTATCATGTACATCATACTGTTACATTTTGACATCTCTTCTGGAAAAATTGATGTTTCGGTCCGAGGTGTATTTTACAATATATTTTTTACTTAACACTTGGAATATTATTTCTTTTTACTGTGTACGACCTTTCAACAGCTATTGCTGTTGAGTTGCTGCCAGACATTACCGCAATGTAAAGGAGAGGTTTGGCGCGCCATGAAACCGGTTTAACCCGCAATTTCTTTTGAAGTGCCTGTACCAAGTCAGAACCATTGCGGTTGACATTTTCCCGGTGGTTTTACACCTGCGTTGTTCTTTGTTTTATTTGCCTCTTGGACTTCGGCTCTTGACAACTCTGTTCGGTAATCGTGCTACTATATTTAATTTTTCGGTGAAGTTTGTGGTTCCGATTTGTTGCTGTTATTGTCTATATGCAAAATAGATGAACATATGTTTTTTTCAACTTGGTTATGTTTGAAAAGTAACACGTTCCGTGGATTTTTAATGAGTGATGTCCATTGGTCAGAAATGACATTAACCTATCAGTTGCATACATGTCTCTTACAACAACATAATTTAGCTGGCGTTTTGTTGGTAAAGCGTGGAACAGATTATGCATGCTTATACTTCAGGGGGCACCTGATAATACCTCCTGTTTTTTTACGACAGTACATACTGCTAATAATTTAGAACTTTGAATTCGATTCAAATGACACGTTGATTCACTGTTGGATACAGGGAAAGGAAAAACCCTTCCTTTTTTCATCACGCATGTCAAAGATAAATGTAACATTGATTAGAAATAGACAGAACCTGTAATAAAATTGGTTTCCGGACAATTAAGTTAATTTACATCTGATTTCAATAAATCTTTGACATACAGTTTTGTAAAGGAAAAATCCCCCTTGATTTGTAAGAAATTAGAGCAAACGACAAAGTAACAGAGACCGAAAATAGATTTCAGAAAAATGGTTTCCGGATGATTATTCAACATTTACTTCAGTTTCAAATGAAACTTGGACATATAGTGACGTGTTGCAAAAGAAAGACTCATTTTGGAGAACAGATATCTTTGGGTAGATTAGAGAAGATTGGAGTTTGTAACCGGACTGACTAATACCGACTGTGACAAAACCGGACTTTTCACTGGTAGTGTGACGGGTACCACGAGTGGAGCAGATTATGCTTACCCTTCCGGAGCACCTGATGATACCTCAGTTTTTATAGGGGTTCATACTGCTAGTGCTTTAGTTTTGTGGTGTTCTTCTTCATTTTTATTTATATGTTTTGTCTTTGTCACACTGTCTCAATTCGTGCTGCTGTGAATTTGCGTTTTTTGGATTTATGATTTTAGAATTGCCCCTTTCCTCGTTCTTGCATCGGTATTCGTTTGGAGAAAATAGGTCAAAAGTCAAGATCAATGTGACCATTTTTTCTAGATGATAACTTACAACGCGTATATCAAAATCATATTCTTGGAATATAGCACAGAATCGTCCGCATTGACGTTGGAGAAAAAGAAGAAATGCAAAGGTCACAGTGGTGGACAAATAAGAAAATTTTTTTATTAAAACAATGGTTTCAGGGCAATAACTCAAACTTGATATGAAACTGTGTGCGAAGTCCGGAAAGGAAGAAGATAATTCAAAGCTCAAGGTCGCAAGTAAAAAAGAATTTAGGAAAAAAAATGATGTTTGGGTATCTAAAAAAAAGTCTACTTGCAAATAAAATGAGGATCTAGGTATTTCGTCGGATACGTCATTCTAGAAAATGAAATCATGTATTGAATAAAACTAAACTCGGTTAAAGGTTAAAACCACATCGATTAGAATAATTTGAAATGTGAGAGATGACGAAGATGATTAAAATTTTGTGTTGAGTGTTGGTAAGGACGAATATAGACTGTAGCTCTCAAAAGTCCATATTCGATTCAAATGAAAATTGTCAATAGTATATGAAGCTACTTCTCAGCTTGTGCACCATGCTGTTATATAGATTTTAATTAAGTTGTTTTCTCATGTTGTCCACATTTGTCGCTTCTACATTCCTATATTTTTGAAACTGGATTTTTCCATTTTCTATTTTTCTGCTTCGGTATGCAGTTGCGATATACCTCGCATTGAAAATAAAATATATTTGGACAATACGAGGACAATGGACAAACTTAACATTGGTGTATAAATATTAATCATATTCTTTATTGAGAAAATGGCAACACGGTAAATGCAGACCATAATTACGAGAAAAGTCATCAAATATTTTGCCATGAACAATACAGAGATGAAATTGTGATTGATAGAAAAAAGCGGAAATCCACTACACTGGAAGTAGGTAAACATTTTGACACATTCCCCGTTTCCCTTCTTTTTTCTCTTTCATCACTGACAAAAGAAAAGAAAACAGAAAGAAAAACAGAAATATCAAACTGAATATATCACAATGTTGTACTTCAATATCACTTTAAGGGGTGGTTTTTGACGTATTTTAAACTATTCGATCAACCCACCATTCAAAAATTCAAAATGTTTAATAGCAGACTACCAAAAAACTTTCAATCATGAAATAAAACTGTCGTATACCTACCTCATCATCTTTGTTTATCTTCCGGTAAACGTTGTAGGTTAAAGTACATGTGTCATTTTGCGTCTTTCATGTGTGCCCTAACTACTTGAAGTATCATTTGATTATCTTTTTCAGTTTATGAGTTTAATGGTAAAGATTTTGAAGTGACCGACGGAATCAAAAACGATTTCGAAAATTATGGATATATTTTCATTAGGTAGTTATATTTGAATTTGGAACATATTGATTCAATAATTTGAAAAATGGGGAATAATGAAGATGGTTAAAATTTAGTGCGGAGTAATGGTAAGGATGAAAATAGGTATATTGGGTCAATTGACAATTGCTCTCAAAAGTCCATATTCGATTCAAATGAAAATGGTCAATAGTATATGAAGCTACTTCTCCGCTTGTGCACCTTGCTGTTATATAGACTTTAATTTATTTGTTTTCTCTTTGTCATGTTGTCCAAATTACCTTGCGTATTATATAAATTTACTGTTTTAATCAAAATTCCAACCCCTTAAAAATACTGGGGTTTCATTTCGTGTATGGCACTCTGTAGATGCCCTTGGTACTAAATTTGACCTCCTATTTCAATATTTTGGTAATTATTACTTCTTTTTTCCATATTGTTTGATTTCAATGCTGCTGATAAGAGGCTACTCCTTGAATCCCGTGTGCAATATAACGAAATTTATCGTTTATCATGCAAATTTGGTATTAATAGTATTTTCTAGATGACATATTGGTTTTTTATAAACTGTATAATTTTTTTCCACAATAATTAAAATCTATTATTGCAGTAAATTGTTTTACACAAAAACATCGATTTGAATTGAAACCGAATAACAATCAACTACCGACAGAACGTATATATATTTGAAAATTAAATCAATAGTATTTCAAAATTCAACAATGACAAGGAAAACCATGAAACATATTATCATTCAACCAAACATCAATATCAGCAATGTATGTGTGCATGGAAAGTGCTTATGATTCATTAAACAACGCTAACATAAAGTAATGTCAAAAACGTAAACAGCGATCTACATACATAAGTCAGAAAGAAAATCGACAGAACTAAAACAGTTAGCAGAGTTTGCAGATTTTTTTTAACCTCAAAAACATAATATCTCATCTTCTTTAGTTTTTCAAAAACCTTTAAATTTGAACTCTTTGTCAGTATATGATTTTTAAAGTTATCATTATTATGAATAAAAATTTATTTGATATATTTCTTGTCTTCATTGTTGTTCAAAGGTTATACTATTTGTTGCAATGTTACCATATAAAAATGAAAGGATATAAAGTAAATGCACACGTGACAAAGTACTTGATAAAAACAAGCAATATAACAAATTAATGAAGCAAACATAACAGGAAACACTAACAATGACCGAAAATTATAATCACATGCCACAATCTACTAGGGAACTGCACAAGGTAACACTTTTATTGTTGTTCTTTATCTTGAAGTCTATGAGGCCTTATATAAACATAAGTAACGTAAGGTGTAAATCTTACAAATCTCAATATTTGCTGTCTTCTTATGTCAACTAATGTATTGAGATGTACTTTAACATTAGCGGATTGCTTGATAATGAAGAAATCAGTAAATTAAAGAGAGTGTTTGAAAACGAAGTAGTAGAGGAAAATCAAATGAAAGTAAGTTATAGTTCAGAATTGAAAGCTATTACCTTGATATAAATCCCAGTTCGACATTATAGGAATAATATAGAAACCCCTTGATAATTTCTCTAAATTACTATTGAACACATATATTACACGTAAACGCAAACATACATCGAGATGCATAACCATCATTGAAACGACAAATCTAAAAAAACAAAAACGGGTTATTTCTTTATGTAATATATGTAAATAAACACTGAACAAATCAAACGAACTTGTCGTATTTGTTAAAATGAAACTATATATCGCCATATATATGATGGTGTGAGAACTTAGTACCACATTCTAAAGAGGTATGGCCATTTAACTGTGAATTTATTTCCTACGGCATACTAACTTTGCGAATACATTAAATCTTCTCAAAAACTGCTTTAATAGATCATCGGGTATATACACTATCAGTAAAAATAGATTCAAATGCATTTTCGTACATTTAGATAGAAGATTCAGACACTGAACTTGCCACTTGTATGCAATTTTGTCAGATTTTGACAATTTTTGTAGGTTTTTGTTAAACTTCGTTGTATAGGACCTTCAGAACCAAAATAAGATAACTGCCATTTGGAAGGGCAAATGTTTATACGTTCGCAACAAAAAAATGGTTTTGGTTCTCGGTGTCCTTTGAGTAGTACCATCCTCTAAAACACCGTAAAATAGCTAAAATTGACACAAAATGCTATTAACAGCCATGTTTGACTGCTAATAAGTCAGAAAACGTACAAGAATGGCAGATATTAGTTTTATTTCCAAAAGGTACACGTACCAGACACTACCTTTAAAGGATTTTCGACAACATTTGAGCATATTTTGAAATGACCCAACATAGGAAAAAAAATCCACGCCTTATTGGCTATACTTCAAATAAATAAAGTTTAACTGACGATTGTTCATTTTACGATAGATTGGCAAAATTACTATACACCCACTACGAGAATATGACAAGAACATACATGTAGATGTTTTTCTCGTAAACCTTCAATTTACGGGGGGGATTGTTGTTTTGTGTTTGTTTTTTGGTATTTTTTGATGCTAATAGTAAATCAAAAATGGCATTCATAATAAGCAATAAAGGGATATTGAGTAAATGTACATGAGACAAAATCTCTACAAATACATGGTAAAACACAGCAATGGAACAACGCTTTTATTGTTGTTCTTCATCTTGAAGTCACCATGAGGCCTTCAACCATGAGCATTACTCATACCTCATAGCAAGTTCAAGACGACCCCTAGCACCGGTTTGAGCGGTATTCATTGCTAATTGCTGAGCAACGCTACATCCATGTCTTTTTATCCTTTGATCCATGGATGCGGGATCTTTTACTCATTAGAATGAAAATAATATTCTAAATTAATAATATACAATTATGGCCTTTTGCAGAGGTGAATACGCTTTTGTGTTGACCTGCAAACCAATATTCACCGAGACCATCGGTCGAGGTGAATACCCGTGTTTCCAGTTCAATAAAAAAGCGTATTCACGGATACAAAAGACCGGGCATGATTCTTTTATTATATACGAGTTTCAATGCATTATGACGTCAATGAGTGAATATACCTCAAGCAGGTGAATACGTTTATTTATTCACGCGAATATAATGTAAAACCAAAACAACTATATAATAAAATTTCTTATTAATACTGAATCGCCTTTAGCAATAAATTAATCAGTAAAATCATTACAATTTACAAATGAATTTTGCCCTTTTTCATCTAGCCATAACCGTTTAATTCACTTATGCAATTTATTGTCCCACATTAATTAATTAAAGTTTGCTGCAAAAGTATTTTCAACTCAATTTACTGAGATGTATAATGTTGTACACTAGGTTTCAGATGGTTTTGGGAAAATGGCAAAGCTTTCAATGTGGTCACATCCAGGTGATGACGTCAGTGGAATGGTGGCAAGATCAGAAAAAGTTGCAGGAACCTGTGAAAATGTTTGTATTTTATAACGTAATATTTAGTCGTATCCATTGAATTCTGCTGTTTTGATTCAAGAACATCTCTCATTTTTGTTCCAAATGAATTAAAACATGTATTAAGTCAATTCTGTGGTCTGCTACACAATCTTTATAATTCACAAAAGTGGCAATTATAATAGAGGGATATAAATCCGATTGTAAATTACAAATTTCATCTAGGCTGCAAACTTTGTGCTGTATTGAAATCCCTCACGTTCCATTCAAATTCATTTGTACAATGTATTTGCCATTGAAGGTATATTAATTTCTGTAAAAAATATAAATAATTGTTAGTCTGCAATAAAAGTCTGCAATAAATCAAAAGTCACCTGGTAAAACTAAATCTTAGGCCCGAAATTTGGTAGATGTTGCAAAGTCAAATTTTATGCAATCACTGTTGTGAAAACCACAATTGGTGCAAGTTAATACAGAAAACTTTCGATACATTGCTCATGTTTACAATTGATTGCACAAAGGAAAAGGGCTACAATATACACAATTAATGACTCTCAATGAGGTGAATACAAGGATTGATCAACCCATGGAATGTGATATTCACCGAGGCCGCTAAGGCCAAGGTGAATTTCACATTCCATGGGTTGATCACCGAAATAGAAAGTCATTAACTGTTTTATTATATGACATTTCATGTTTTTTTTTATTTCAGGTTTGTCTCAGTGATCTTTTCCCATATCATTGATTGAAATGCAAAATTATTTGAATATTTTACATTGTATTTCAACAAATTTAAACAGGTGTATAATATAATAACAAAACAATGTAATAAAAAGTTTTCAACAAATTAATAGTTTGGAAAATCTTGGACTAAATTATCACTTTCCAAAATTATAGTTGTTTTTTATGTTACTGCAGTTGGTAATAAAAGGTGAAGGTAAAAAGGGGAGTTGTTGTCCATTATTTACTGCAAACATTGAAGAAAAATTCTGTGTATTATGAAGCGTCGCGGGAAAAGTCCTCTCCTTTATTGTTTTTGTTTTTGGCGCTAGTGTATTCACATCAACATTACTCAAATATTCATCAAAACCATCATTTACACTTATATCACCATTCAACTCATTTAACAGAGCTTCAAATTGAGAATTAATTTTGTAAAAGGCTGCAATGTTGAATCTGATAAATTCATCTCCACATTGTTATTGGCATCAATTGGTAAATGTACGTTGAATTTTTGGCGCAGACACTTCACGTAAACTTTCTGAAATTGCATCAGACTTTGATTTTTTTTTCTTTTATCTTCGCTGCTGTATAACCGGTATACGTTTTCAGACACTCATTATGTGTCTGTTGGCATACTTTCCTATAACGTCTAGAACATGGACAGATGTAGCACTTAAGGAATGATTCGTGTAGCGACGAGACAGTTCAGTCTTTTCAGATATTTGAACCATAAAGTTACCTATAGTATTATGTGCTAACCCAACTTTATCATACCACGAAATACTGTTTCTCTTGATGCTAGGCCTTTGGAATAAGCGATTACAGTTCGGATGCAGGTGCCTTTTATACTTTATAAATATTTTCACGGGACACATATTATCATCTGAAAAATAAAATGGAGACACCTGTACATGTATATATGTAATTCAACGATAAATTCACATAATCTCATATTTAAATTCCTTGCACAGAAATCAAGATTACAGCAATTTCATTTGTTTTTACAATTGTCATATTCTTCAGATTTTTGTTTGTTTAGTACAATGCATATCTGTCTTTTTTGTATTTTTCAACTTTATTATATCAACATGTACATGTACTCAAATTTTGATTTTCATAAAAAGAAATTTAGAACTTCAATGAAACTTATATACTATACATACGGCCATCTGCAGTGTTTGAATCATCTTGGTGACTTTTGGACAATTCATCATAAGTCGAGTATATATAAACACAACCCTGGTCATCTGTTCTGGCTGCAAAGTGTGATACCTTGAATTCATGGAGATTTTCACGTCCCCGTCTTCCAAAGTAAAGCATTAAGTCCACAAATACTTTTTCTTGCAGTTTACAATTGTTACCATTGTCAAAGTAATTGTACATTTTTCTAAGGTCTTCCTCCTCAATTGGGGG